>OX424573.1:36658536-36877532 GCA_949152435.1 Gastracanthus pulcherrimus
TTCTTTCTTGGAAAAAAATGCATATGACGCAAAAACACATCCTTTATTAAAACCACTCTTTTAAAAATTTTACTATACTTTTTAACAACTACTAATTTACAAATAGATACAGATTCAATATTGCAAAAATAAATGATGTCACTATTAAATAATTTTTAACAAATCACAATATAATAATATTTTTAATATAACATTATCTTTCCAGTGTTTGGATTTTTGCGTGGAATATAATAAATAAAATTGACTAGAAGTGTGGACTAGTAAATCTCATATATAATATCTACAAGAAGAAGCACAACGATAAAGCTTATAAGCTCTCTATAGAGATCATGTCTATAGAGATGTCGTGATATACAGGGTGAAAAAGTATTGTTTAAATTGAATAATCTCTAATATCTCAGAAGATTATGAACCAAATCGGCCCAAAAATATTCAGCCGATAACCTGGCACCTAACAAATGCAGTTTTTTGACATTATATTTTTCTTCTCAGAAAACAAACCGTCTTAGTACTTAAAAATTTACAAGAATATACCCTTTCTATGAAACAAGTATTCAGTAAAAATTTCACTGACATTTATCCTATACTTTTTGAGTAATAAATGTTGAAAAAAAAAAATTTTGTCACACAGTATAACAACTGAAAAACGACTCATATAAAATCGTTTAAGGTCCTACAATGAACGATTTAATGAGTACTTTATTGTGTAAAAGAATCGCTTCTCAAAAACCATTTCCACATTGAATAAAATTCAAAAAACCAAAATTGTAAAATTCTTAAATTTTATAAAATGGTCGTAAAAAAATGTATTTGACCATTTTTGCTGAAACTTTGAAGCGCATGCCGGGTATTGATAGCAAACATCTGTGCTAAGTTTGGAAAAGTTATACCGCAGATTGAACAAATGGTGATATGCCACATTTAACTAACACACACACACACACACATGCGTACAGACATTTTTTAGACTAGTATATTTGAACTCCCCAAGGCATAAAACATGTTTATACGTTAAAAAAGAACAGAAAAGAAAATTGTACTATCACAAAACTTTTTCTTTGAGATAGAAAAAAGCATGAAATCAATGGGTATAATATTTACAAATAAATAATTGTCCCTACCGCCAACAACATTTCCTCACGCGTATATAAATCTATATGCATTCTTCACGCACAAAACAATCCAGCATTACAAAAGCAAGAGAAAACAATTCGCAGCATTCACTCTCTCTCTCTCTCTCTCTCTCTCTCTCGCGGAACATTCTCAAAATCACAAAATGCTCGAGCATATCACGACGCGGACGCGAGCGACAATACAAAAACGTCTCCTCTCGCTCTCTTCAAAGTATTTTATCGTCTCTCGTCACTTTGCCTTCGCGTCTATCTCTTCCACCTCTCTTCCAGCATCTCTCTCCTCCTCCATTTTTTTCTCTCGCACATATATACACCTATATACGAGCCTGCCTTCGCATTATACGCGCGCTCTCTCTCTCTCTCTATCTCTCCCCTTTCCCTCTCTCTCTCGCGCGCGCGGCAGCAGCAACAGAGCACACGATATGTGTGCGGCAGCGGCGGTGGCGGCAACCGACGTACGGCTGCGCACGCTTGATTAAACGATGAATAATGCGCCACTTGACGGGTCAATAAATATATACCACCGCCCGCCGCTGCCACTGCCGTCGTCGTCGCTCGTCGTCGTACGAAAATATGAGACGCGACTGCGAATGAGTTAAAGCGGAGGAGGAGAATGAGTCTCGCGCGCGATGCGCGCCTAATAAACTCGAGAGAGTGAGCGCGGGATATGAATATCGAACGGACAAACAAGGGGGCGAATTCTTCCTCGTTTGGCGAGAGTGAGAGAGAGAGAGAGAGAAGCGCAGTTTCGTGCACGCTCGCGCCTCGTCCTTTCGCATGCCCGGCGTTTTTTTGCCGGACGCGCGCGCAGCGAATTGAATTTGCCGCGCAAGCGAGCACGAGATAGTCGCTATAATATCGGACTTGATGTGATGCATGCGCGGTTCAGTTCGCGTTGCGAATCGCGGAGAGCTACTGGCCATTATTCGGATTCGTCGGGAAGGAGTATACGACGATCGTTCATAACAGTTTAGAATACTCCTGGTTGCAAGCTTTACTAAACTCTTTTTTAATCTTTAATTTTTTTTGTTTATTTCATTGAATTTGTACTCAAAAGTCTCGCGTTTATTGGTTTATCGTACCCTGGATGGAACAAACATCGGATCGAATTTGTTTGATATTTTTAAATACTGCATGCAACTTCATTGAATCGAATGCTTGTTTTTGCCAGCCTCATTAGATGATTTCAAAAAAATTCAAACTAATTTGATCAGATGTTTATTCTGTCGAGTGTACTTCAAAATCGCAGTTACAAACTTTAACTTAATTTAAAAGTATAATTTTTGTACTATATCATGGGTAACTAGCAAGAATTATAAAACTATAACTTAGCTATTTAAAAGTCCTGGTTGATGTTCTGAATAAGTAAACTGATAAAGAAACCGATTGGCGATGTCGTGTTAATTTATTCACAACGATTCTCACAAAATACAATTTATTTTAACTTATTAGAACTTTTAGTAAAATTTACGATTTTATTGTAATGTTCAATAAATGCTTTAGGCAATGTCAACTTATTACAGACACTTGATCATTTCAAAGCGAACACATTTTCAAATGAATTTAACTTATGATTTAAATTTTTTATTTTTATTTCTAACTTTTCATTTTTATAGTTGAGTAAATAGTAAATAACACTTTCATCTAGTTCTACATGTTAACCAAAATAGGTTGTTTCAAATTTTCTTTTTCTTCGGCGATATCGGTTATTTCGATAGAGAACTTAACATGATTCACCAATCTGTTTGATTTTTGCAAAATGAACGAGATTTACAAGAGTTACAGCTATCGAAAGTTTCTTTATGGCGTCGCGATTCATGCAATTTCAAAGGCACCGCGTATGAACCAAGACGTCACGAGGATTTTTAAAGCGCTGTATCTTCTTTAATTTTGATTGTATTTCAAAAATCATCAAAAATAATCTATCAGAATATGATATTAAAAAAATCATGAAACAAGCCAATTCTCTTACATATGTCTACTTTTTTATTTCTCTCGACGTAGAATTTACCGATTCACTATAGAATAACAAACGTAGAGTTGTTATTGTAAAAAATAATAATTCTACATATTATTCGTCATACAATACAATGAATCATCTGACTACTATATTCGACATAAATTAATTATACAGCGAATTCTCGACAACCAAAACTCTAAATTCTGTGTCTTCGCAATTTTTCGTCAAACAATCTTAAAAACACACAAGGATCTAAACTCGACGATAGAATTCCGTTGGCATCTCCCCTTATACATTTCAATATATACATCGTCGCAACTTTTTTACCCAAGGCGGACGCGTCGCACGCTAAACGTTTTATTTCTTTCTCCCTTTCTCTCTTTCCTTTCTGTTCGCATATATATATATATACACCTAACGCGCGCGAAGCTTTCCCGCAGTGGATTCCCGTGTTCGCCTTATCTGCGCCTATTTTTTCACGTCCACACGCGCGGCTGCGGCTGCAGCGACGACGACGTTAAATTGAGATCGCGCGGGCTCGTCGTTCGTTTGTGTATTTTTCTTTTTTCTTTCTTGCGCCTTATAAATGCCGTCTGTGTATCTCTCGTTATATGCGCCGTTTGTTATACGCGTCGAGAGCGTGTATAATGGAGCCCGAGGCGTTGCTCAACGCGTGTCTTCTCAGGTGCTTTTTTTCTCTTACGCTCTCTTGTACCAGATGCGACGGAAGCGTAGTCTCGTGCTCGTAGGTTTTTAAAAAATGCCTTTATGTGCCGGCGTTGTCTTTTGGACTTCGGGCGGGTCTTGCGCGGAGAGACGCGCGGGGTGTCAATGAGTCAGGCGTTGGCGTATAATAATAACGTATGCACGGACTTTAATATATGTGGCGTTCGAAGTACGTAAGTACAGTTGTTGCTGCCGCTGCACTATCACTGAAATATTTCTCCCATTGTTTGAGAACGATTCGTATGGAATTGGAGCACGGAAAGTTGTGTGTGTTCTTTTATGTTCGATTTTTATTTATTGCTGCTGGTCATTTGTCTTATCTTCATGGTATGTTGGAAACGTAATTGTTAAGTTTTCTTTTTGAAGAACGTGTGACGGAATCTTTGACGTGATTTCATTTGTGTCGATATAATTGATTGTTATAGGTATGATTTACAGAATTGCAGGGAGCGATAAATTTTCCAACAAAATTATTGTATTTTCCATTAGATATTGATGCGATTTCATATAATATTGGAAACATTGTTAGATGTTATACTTGGTATATTATTTTTTTTTAAATATTAAACATTGAAAATTAATTTTAATTAATTTTTTTCATACTTTTGAACTGATAATCATATTTTTCATTAATTAAACAAAAAAAATTATATATGATATTTGTATAAAAATTAATTTTTTTATAAAAGGAAAAATAATGTTTTTAATATATTAAATCGAAATCCACAGGATCTGAAAGTTACTGAAATTAACAGTATTGGTAGTAATTAGAAAATATAATCGAAGAACTTTTAATTGTTTATTTTCAGCAAAATATACAAAACTTGATGTATATTTGTTTAATATATACCTTGATTGGTAACAGTAACAATTATAAAATTCCAATATTCATTTCTGTATGTATATTTTTTTTATTTATTGATATCGAGTGGTTGAAATAGGGAGATGCAATGTTAGAAAATGGCAGCTTATAATCAATACATATAATACGATTTTACCAAGTAAATAAACTGCAATATTCACAAAGTATCGACTTAAACTTTAAGCAGAATTGAATCAAACTTGAAGTATCGTTAAAATACGTTTAAAAACTAGTAAATAACCTTTTTATTTTATAAGAAATTAATTTAAAAAATGAATGATTCACTTTTAGAAAATGAAAAATTACTTTATACGAAATTTTTGTATTCACCTTTTTTTCAAGATCAAACTAATGATTGCTCTGGCCACCAACCTTTAAAAAAATTCTGTTTCTCGCTAATCTGGCATCCACTTTACAGAGAATTACGATTAACATTTGACAAATGCTTCCCGAAGCTACACAAAAATCCCAAAAAATCTATTCCCACTACTTTTCACTTTACAGCTTCCGCCAACAATCGCACATACCTATAATATAGACAAAGAACCGCCTCGTACAGCGATACCGAGAGAAAGAAATCGTTGCAAATCCGTCTAATCAATACACGTCGTGTCCTCATATAAGTCTCCTCAACGGCGAACCGAATTCGCTATCTTTTATTCATGAATTTTGCGGTATATTCGTCCATTTGCCTGCTATACCATCGCTACAGCGATACAAATACCTTCGGTTCGATAATCGGCTCGTCCTTTTTTCACCAACCTCGGCTATTCATAATCGCTCATCCTTGCGCGAGAAGAGCAAACGAAGAATTCCGCGAGCGGCTTTGGTTACGTCGTTAATGCTATTTCGCAGTTCGAGGAAACACTTTATACGCGATCGCCGGCGTAGCTCGAGCGATGACGCAGAGATGATTTATTTAGCAAATTGCAGTCCATTTTTCTCCAGAGTGCGAGCGCGCGCGCGGCGGTATTGACTTGTCTGCGAGCCTTTGAATTTGTATAGGTGTATACATAAGGCGCGTGGTGTATAGCCGCATAGCGTTGGGATGGATAATTTTGCACGAGGGAGCATCGTTTTTGAGCATTACCGTTCGCTCGTAAAGTTTATATGCAAGAACGGAGCGAGGGGTAGAGTGAATTTCTGGAATTATTTTTATAAAAGAGTAATAGAGCCTTTGTGTTTGTTCGAGAAACAAATGGCAATTATAGATAATGGATGCTATTCATATATAACAACTGAGATTGACAATAGTAATATTTCTCCTATGATTATTATAAATTTGGCTTATAATAGAATAAGAATCAAATAGATTTGTCGCGGTTGTTAAAAAGAAAGAAAACAGCAATGAGTGTTAAATAAAGAATTTAAATATAAATTATACCTTAAGAAAATTTCTATCGGGGTCAAATAAAGAAAATTAAGTGGTCGGATAAGAATGTGGCGGCTAAAATGCGACATGCATGCGAAACGAACGCTAATTTCGCATACTCTTTTTGTACTTTTAATTCAAAGATTATCAGTTAATTTCTTGCACTTTTATGATGTTACTAAATTATACTCAAGTAGAAATCTCTTTTTGTATGAATTTTTTGCATTATAAATGCATGACGTACTAAATTTTCAAACAACATTGTTATCTTAACAATCATTTGCTTTACTCAAGATAATACTGACTTTTATGACATTTCTCATTTTTGTTTCGTGTTATCCAAATGGTTTTTCGAGCCTTCGTGCTCAGCGTTACTAAACATTTGATATCAGTCTACAATATAGGTATCTCAAAGTTAGAGAAAATAGAAACATGAAGAACCTATACCACATCAATATAATAGTCCACTTAATCAAAGTTTTTCTAGTCTACATTATTTTACCTTGACAAAGGTCAGCAGATTAACATCTGTTCAGTAACCTAAACGTTGGCTTATATTAAATAAAGTAAAAACATAAATATAGATTCTGCGATTATTATTGTTATATACATTTATTATTGTATATCTACAGTTAGCAGAAGCGATTCCATTAATATTGCATGAGCGCAGTGTAAGGATTAATGTAAAGTGCTCGAATGTGTAAAAATTTTTTAAACTTTTATTGATGCTGGGCAACTATACTACTGAATATATACTATTCAAGTATATTCTAAAAATACTTATATTCTCATTATGTCGAAGGCCTAGAATCTTTTTAGGTTTATTACTACTCTTGTATCAATAACTTTTTTGTTGCAAATGAAATAGGTATTTAAATGCGGGTCACTAAATTTCAACAGTGCGCAAAAGCGTGCCCCATATGATTAATGAAGTAGAGGTTCCAAATCAAAAATTTGTACTAAGTTTATATACTTTCCATCCACTTTTAACAATAGTCAAGGTTCTCAAAATGTTCAAAATTGTCGAAATTTTAAGGACTTTCGTAGATTTTATAAATTAATTTTAAAGGGGGCCTCCAGAGATTTTTTCAATTTTAAGGTATTTGTTTAAAATTAAAAAATTCTTGCAAATTTGGATTACTTGTGGAGTATGTAAACCTTTGTATGCTAAAAATACCTAATCTGCTCTCAGATAGATAATTTCTTTGAAAACCTTATTTTTGCTCAAAATGAGGTTTATGCATAGCACATTTATGAATTTTATTGAAACTAGACCTAAAAGACTTTTTCTAGTATAAGAAATATAAGTCAAATTTTATAGAAACGAAATTTTATTACTAAGTCATTAATTTTTAATTTAGCAATAACTTTTTTTAAGTAAACAATAAAATTAATGTCTTAATAATAAAATTTTGTTTAAAAGAAATCTTAAACTTATTTTTCTGATGCTGAAAGATGTTTTATTAAGTGCAGCTTCAATAAAATTCATAAATGTGCTATAAATAAGCCTCAGTTTAATAAAAAATTAGGTCTTGGAACAAATTATCCACCGCAGAGAAGTTTAGTTTTTTTTAGCATACAGAATAATTTACATACCCCACAAGTAATCCAAATTTGCAAAAAACTTATTTTTCAACAAAATTCTAAAAATAGCAGCTATTTTAAATTTTTAGAAAAATCACTAAGGACTCTCTTAATGTTCTTATTTTAAAAAATATTTAATTAAAAAATAATTAAGCACTGTTCAGATTTCGATCACCATACACCGAGAGAGAATATTCTGATAAAAATGATCGTAAAAATTATTGTCAACGAAGAACATCCTGGTCTTAGGGATAAAATTACCCTGACGAACTGTAAAATTTACATTACTGAACGGTAAATATTGCAATGATTCACGGTAAGATTTACCGTACTGAATAGTAAAAATTATAATGAATACTTTCATTGGGGTAATTCTTTCCACGAAATCCGGATTACCCGTGTTTATAATGATTTTTACGATAATTTTTATCGGAAAATTCTCTCTATGTACCTTATATGTATAACTAAAAAAATATTCTAAAACTTCGCACGATTCACCTAACCTCATTCTCCCCTCCACAACAAATACACACGCACACACTTGTGACTAACGGCTCACAAACAACGCATGCACACCGCAAATTCTTTCGAACTATGCGGTTTTTTGTTTCCACGAAGAAGCATCAACTTCAGCAGTGCCTTATAGACAAAGCCGAACGGATACAAAAAAAGAAAAAAAACATATTCACTGTGGCCTTGGAGCATAAGACTTAGAAAAATTAGGGTCAATATTGAATTTTTCATCACTGCTGCTGCCGCCTGTGCGGGTTAGATATTCCCGCATCTCTTCTCTCGTCTCTCGTCTCCTCAAGACGTCGACTCACGCTTAGAGCACAGCTGAGCTCAGCTAGGATCTCGTTTATTGCGAAACGCGTATATATTCGCTCTACGGTGAATCGACGGCGGCGGCGCGCATAACAATAAAGAAAGCCTGACTGCAATGCGCGCGCTCGCGATATATTGCGAGATGTGTCTATGTGGGTATGTACGTGTGCTGCAGCAGCCGCGTGTGTTTCGTCGGATTAGAGTAGGCGAACTGGAACGAGCCGCGAAAGCCACTCGGGCATGATCTTCGATTGCTTTACGATTTCGTGTTTCGTGATGGCTCGAGCGCGCGCGCGACGACGCACGACGTCGCGTCTTCTTCTTCTGCGCCGCCGCGTGTGTACCTTTGTTTTGCGCGTTGCGACACTGTTTCTGGTTTCTGGAGCATCCTGCGACAGAGCCATTGTATATTATGTGCGTGGCCCGATGAAGCTTTACATTGTTTTACGGGACTGCGCGAAGCGTTGTCGAGGATGCGAACGTCTTCTTTTTCGTAATGGGTTATGTAAAAATATGCGTGGTTTAGAATTAGAGAGAGAAATATAATATATAATGTATTAGGTTTTAAATGCCTGCGTATATAGTGGTTGTGTCTGTTTTGAAACGCATCTTGCAAGTTGTTACTGTGTCGAATTGGTACTACGGGTGATATTCACAGTGTTTTATGTGTATAGTAAGTCATGCTTCATAGAAGTACATAATTTAAAAATGCAGTTTGGTCCTTGTCAGAAATTTTCTTGTCACAATTTTATAGATTATGTGCATGAACTTTTCGTAATTTCGGAATACACCTGTTACGGATTGGCATAGTGTATATGACAAAGAAATAACCTTTTTCTTAGGCTCATAAAAATATTTTAATTCGTAAACAGTATTAATGTATGAATAATAGTAAAATTATATAGAATATATTAGAAAACATTCGAGTAAAGGCTATCGAGTGATGTTTTATGTTGAAATAAACAAATGAATAGCATTGCGAAGATATTTTAGGGTGTGTCCAGATGGAGGTAAAAAATATGGTCTGTTCTCTCCGGTTCGTGTTCCATCACTGTTTCGCTGTTCCGTTTTGAATTCAAACGTTGAGATTTGATATATTAAAACTGTTTAAAGTCACTCAGGATTTTCGGAGAAAAATACTTCTTTTAGTGGAGTATTGAGAGTACAGGTATATAGATGCACTTCAACGTTTAAAATCAAAACGGAACAGCGAAACAACGATGGAACACGGACCGGAGAGGATAGAACACATTTTTGTCCTCCATCTGGACACACCCTTAAATAATTGCGAGTCAGTCTTGGTCAGTCTTATTGGAATCATCGTAGAGTGAAGTTTTAAATCATTTCACCGCGCTCATTTGCGCAATGAGCATTTTTGAGGACAAAAATGTAGTGCTGAGAAACACGACTTTAAAGATTGCAAATTGCATATAGTCCAATATAATTAAATGCTATAAAAATACTCATAAAACTTATAGGTTGCTTTAAAATGCAATTTGGAGCTTTCTAACGTAATAAAGTAAACTTCAAGGAACACTTTTGTGAAGAAAAAGAACTTGATTTTTTGACACCTTCAATTGTACTCTAGCCTTAAATTGGCTCCTTGGTGAAATTAAAAAAATCTGATGCTTACATGAAATATTGATTATCATTATATAAAGTTACAGAGCAATTTGCAGATTTTTCTTAGTCTTTACATTCAACATTATGCAGCATAATGTATAATTTTTGAGTGAAAATGGGCTACATACAAATTAGTCCTCGCTACATTCTCATACATTTCTAAGAAAATTCTATCATGTTTTTAAAGCTAGAAACGACTAATATTCGCTTTGAATTTGACTTGACTATTTATTATATAGCTCTGAAAAATATACATGTAATTTTGTTTCAAAATAAATACTGTCATTTTATTAATAATAAATTTTATTATAAATAAACTTTAAAGTATCAATTAATAAAAAAATACGTGCTAAGTTGTACTGAAAATAACTTATAAATATATATTCTTTACGTTTCAATTAGTTTTTAAATTTTGTATGCGAGGATCATAAAAAAAACTAAAAAAAAAAGTTCAAGACTATGACAAGACCATTCATTGAAAGGTGTCAATCAAGGTGCCTATGACTCTCAAAAAAGCTTTCAATTTACAAAATATTATTTTTCATTTATACATATATTAATAGTATCGAATAAACTACATTATTTTCAATGTTAAACAGATGAAAAAGTGAATATTATCAATGAAAAGAGAATAAATATAACTATTTGTCGAAATCATAAAAAAAAAATCAAGGAGCCAACTTAAATGTGACTAATTATTATATTAAAGTTTTATTCTTCATACAATAATAACAATAATAACAATAATATACAAACATTTCATCACGCAGATTCACACGGGTCGTTACGACAGACGACCTTCTGTCCTTTAATTCCTTACACGATTTGCTTTGTAAAAATCATTGTCTTTCGATCGCTTGATTGCAACACGTTATTTTAGAATATTACATTATGATTGATTAGAATTTAGATTAAAATCTGTACTACGTAAAATAAGAATTGCAACTGCCTCAACATATTTCGGGATAATATATATGGGTATCTACGTTTAAATTAATATTATTATAATAATGTCTAATGATCAAAATTTGATTTCCGTTTAATTTTACATTGGATGTAAACAATAATTTAGAAAGCAATTATAATTATACATTTTGAACAGTTTATCTAAACGTTTTAGTAATTAAAGTGTAAATTAATTCTATTATATAATAAAACAATAAATTATAGTATAAACGTGATAGAGAACTGCAGGACGAATGAAACAATAAGTCGAGGATTTTAATAACGATTTTAATAAGAAAGAATAAATAATAAATGAAAATATCCGATGTGAAAACAATTTTCTTCTTTCGGATCATTTGTTTTGATACTCAATGTCTCAAAAATCATAGAACGTTTAAATTAACAGCGTCTGATTTTAATGTCCGTCCCTCGCACCCATTAAAAAGAGAGCAGAGCCGCTGGTGTGTGTACATCTACAGTTTGGAATAATTAACCGCACAAATATACATCGCCCGAGCAGCGACGAGAACGAGGAGGACAAAAAATTCCCAAGCACGCGCTCGTAAAAGCTTTCGAAATCAACGGTTCGCAAATCCGTCCAATAATTTTCAGAATCGACCGCAGAACAAAACGAGGGCTCGTCGTCGATTCATTTGGGGCTCGTCAACGAGCGACGACGGCATCGGCGGCGGCACGTCATCGCTCACGGGTAAACAATGCAAAGCGATGCCGGGCGGCATCGTGCGCTTCCCAAGTAAATTAAGACGGCCAAAGCTCGCTCATGCACACATGTATATACATATATATACATATATACACGCAGCCAGTGTTCGCTAGGAAGAGCGCGTATATATATATATATACGTATATATAAATTTGCGAGCAGAGCGAGGAGAAGAGAGCCGGCGGCGGCCTGCAGACCGAAGAAGAACGAGACAATTGATAGAGGCAGATTGACGAGGACCGTTAATGCCTATTGAGATAGGGACACATAGAGAAAGAGAGACAGATATAGAAAGAGCGAGAGAGACGGCGACGACGACGCGGTGTTGCCCTTAATTGCCGGACGACTGCTGTATAGCTCTGTCTTTCTCGCTTTGGCTATCTTGTGCGCGACCGTGCGCGGATAAATAGCGTTGTATAGACGCGAGTGCAGCTGCTATTGTGAATTTCTGATTTTAAAATTATTGCGAGGTCAAAGTTGAAACTGTCGTTTGGTTTTGGTTAATTGGGCGGGAATCGTACTTGCATGAGTGTTTTAGATGGACATTTTGGGTCCATTCTCAAAGATGCAGAGAGAAGAGAGATGCATTTTTTTCACTGATATAATACATATATAGAGTAAAATAGCTTATATTTCTCGAAATAGGGCCCATGGGGCAAAACTGCGGATACTTAAAGGAAATTATTTGTAGGTACCAGAAAACACATCCCAAAGCTTCAGCCGAATCCGTGACCCAAAGGCCTATACAATAGTACTCTCCTTGTGAGTAAAATAACATAATTTGTCTGGTATCAAACAATTAAAGATGTTACTTATTTTACAAAATTGTTTTAATAAACAAAGTGCATTGAATATTTCGTTACTAAAGATAAGGTTTAATAAGTCAAGTATTTGATTTATACATTTGGACTATGTCTAGAATGATTGTTATATAATTTTGCGAGATATTTTGAGAGACCAATATTTGATTTAGTTGGTAAATATGTAAGCATAATAATTACATTATGTCCTATAGTCGCTGGTGCAAAATAATTAGAACGTATTGATAAAATTTATCATTTAAAAGTGCAATTACAAAATAAATAGGATTAGTTGTAATTACATATAACGTGTTCACGATGCGCAACATATCGTAATCTATATTAAATTAGATATGTTTTATTTTACGCACTATAAAAGTTATGGTGTTTTATTATAAGAGTTAATTTAATGCTTTGATTAGAGCGACGAAGAAATAATTCTTTATGACACCGATTTTCAGTCGCAGTCTGTCCTTCACTGATAAAAGAAAGGAAGTCGCTGTTCTTGATAAGTCCCATAAACTTGCGAATACTCGCTTTTCTGTTTTATAATCGTAATACGAAGAATGGCTCTTTATCAGGCAGTACAATGCCGCGATTTGAAAGCTCCATTTATCGGTGCATTATGTATATCGTTTCAGAGTTCTATGCGTTTCTGTAAATATTCAACGTTTTTATTATAATATAATTTAATTTACTACTAAATCAACAAATTGAAGCGTGTGTACGGAAAATTTTTGAAAATCTTGTTGACAGAGAATAAACACATTGTACATATGTTTGTATAGTTAAAAATGCTATGATTGTCCATTAATTAAACAGAATCAATTTTTGATATAAAGCAGAAATATAATAATAATAATAATAATAATGATAATAATATTAATAATAATAATAAAATAGTAATAATTATGATGATGATAATAATAATAATATAATCATTAATGACAATTTAATTAAAATCATAAAAAGGTTTTTTCATTTAATTTTAATTAGTTAGTTTTGTCTTTCATAGTGTTAAGTATATGTACAATTATTTTGTTTGACATAACTAATGAAATTAAATTAAAACTTTATGAAATTACGTAGGAAAGAACTGCGAGTACCGTCGACTAAATTTTCTTAGTGAAATTTCTGGTTTAAAGTTAGAAAACAGTATTTTTACTAAAAATATATACTTTAGCATAGGTCATAAACAAAAAAATAAGTATTATTATAATTCTCTTTGTGACATTTCATTTTCCAGTCATCACTTTAAAGCTTTTTTAAAATCATCCCGTTTATTCTTCTTTGTCTTGAACTGTAGACATTTTTCTGCTAAAAAATAATAATGGTATATAAATGAGTATCCATTAATATTATTTAAGTTGTTAATAGGCTAACAACTTTAATTACGAAGAAGAAATATAAAAATATATGGGCGGTCCTATACAGAAGTTGCATGTTGAGTGTGGCATAAGTTGCTACAAAGACATAAACTTATCTGTACAAGAAGTAGTGAGCTCTTGAAATTAACTTTCGACGCCGACAAGATTAGCGTAACGGCTATTTGTCCGACAACTTTTGCAGCTTTGAATTTAAAGCCTTGTAGCCTCTGTAGTATGTATAATGGAACTACAGCGTGCAAGAAATTTTCGCACCTAAGCTACTTCTATCTAGCGGTAGAAGCAAAAAACAGCTACAGGGCTATACTGGACAATGGGCGGTACTAGACAACTCCCCCCTACACACGTTGGCCTCGGAAACTCTAGCATTCACAACGAGGATACTAAATCTAAAAACTGTTAGTCATCCAAAACCTCATTTTTCAAGTGCAATCAGTGTAATTCTTCTGCAAGTCTTAAATCAACACGAGCAAAAACGATCATCCTCCATTTCATCGCGCAAAAATTTCAAAGTTCTCGTTCCGACAGACTTGATTCCCAAGCCATTGACTTAAGTAAACCGCTACTCTATAAACAAAACACGACGGTATTATTCATCTCCCGCATCGAGAAAACTACCGCGCGTCGGAATCGTAAATCCACGCGCGAGTAATTCAGCTGTTATCCAAACGCTCGCGCATACCCCGGCAAAAGCTGCATGCACTCGAGCTAAATTTTCCGTTTCTCATGATCCTGCAGGCTCGCTTCTGCAAACGAAATCACCCTAACATATACATACAACAATGCTGGCGAAACTGAAGCGCCGCGGCATTCCCTTCTCAGGCCTGCTCGACGTGAAACTCTCAAAACTCCTCGGCCCAATCCGGGAGTCGAAAATCAACTTGCTCCTGCGGAACCGTATAGACGAGAAATAAAAAAAAATCGCCAAAGAGAGTACGATGACAAAGGAGAATTAACGAGTGAGAGGAGAAAGAAGAGAAAAGAAGCTCGGGCGCGCGAGCTTCTGCGAAATTTTAGCCCGCGTCGCCGGTGCATCACGGGTCGACTGCGACGGGCCCGAAAAGCAATTAAAATTGCGAAATTCAATCAGCATTGGGACCGAGTGCCGCAGCAGCAGCAACGAGAGCCAATAAAGGCCCTTTATGAGCGTAATGAGACGCGCGCTTGGCTCTGGACTGGGCACTCCTTCTTCGACTTTTTTTCGCCTCTCCTCCTCCTTTGCCCCCACCTCTAATTGCTAATAAATAAATGCCACTTTAATTGTTGGCGGCGGCGGCGGGGCAAAAGTGGGCGCAGCGAGCCGAGGAGTCTCCGCGCGCCATTCGACTACTCGAGCGAGGCCGTAAGGTATATAGAAGCGCCTCGGAACGTGGATCGACGAGCATGTTGCAAATATTTTAATAAATATGCATTTGTTATACTTTCTTTTTTATTTAAGGTGAGTCTTCGTCGTTTTAATTGCTGCAAGAAAAATAAATCGAAACATTTGTGTGGCATTTGGTTCTAAATTTTACAATTATTGTAAAAAATAGCTGGCATGCTTGTGTTGCTATGGTAATGAGCTTTTGAGCTCGAGAAAACCAGACTATAATAATATTAATAGTAATAAAAAAAACGTTTTGAGACCTGGTAAACTTCAATATTTTAGAATGAACAAAACTATAATTTATAATTCAAAGAGAATAATTGACATAGTTTTTTTATTTGTGTCTATATATTTAAATGTACTTCAGAAAGTTGCTTGCGCATTCAGTATGGATCTGGCTGGATCTGGCTGTAATTTATAAAAAATATTCTGTTAAGGGGAGGCTCTACTAAAAATATTATGTTTTCGCAATTTTTCTTTTTTTTTTTTCTTTGGATCTACATAATATTATGCAAAACCCATGTGAGAGGTTTTTTAAAATCATCTATAAAGACCATAAAAATTCAAAGCATTCCTTAAAAATCTTAAAAATTATAAAGAAAATTAAATTAAAAATTCTTATAAATATTCTCCTACAGTTTTTAATGTTTTTAGATGAATATTTTATAAATTCTATTTTTCTTGTTTTAAAACGGGGTTTAATGAAAGTGAGAATATATATTTAATTGTTAGGTGTAATAGTAAATCTTAAATGCGCAAGGAACTTTTTTGATCAACTTCGATTTGGATGGCAAAAAAGTGCATTTTATTCAGGTGTATACGAAAACCGCTCGAAATGGGTATATATATAGTCTTCTTTTGTAGTCACTACTGAACTATCAATATTTTTAAAAACTCGCGAAGGTAGAAAAATATTTAAAAAATTGCTGGAGACCACCCTCTAAGCCATAAGAAATCACGAGATAATAAATAAGCAGCTTTGAAGTGAAGGCTTTAGATTTCCTTAAGTGGAAATTTTTTTATTTTTTATTTTGGAATACTCTTCTTATCCGAAAAGTGCAACTTTTTTGCTTCTCGATTTTCGTCGTAAATAAGTATTAATACCTAATGAGGCGGACGCGGACTTGGTCGATAGCGCGAAACCTTTGCTTCGCGCTGCACCGCTGCGCACATTGCATTGTGTAAGTATAATGTGGAAGAAAGACAAGCAGCGCGTTGCAAGAGAGAGGCGGTAGTGCGGGAGGGAGAGCAGAGGAGAAAAACGATTAACGCGAACCAAGTAGTCAATGCCATTAACCGGACGGGGTCAGCGTATTCTGCGGGCGCACGCAGCTCTCGTTTTCCCGAGCGAATAGATAGATAGTTTTAGATAAAGGCAGCGAGCGCGGCTGTACGAGGAAGAATGAGTGGTGTAAAAGAGCCCGCGAGAGGAAAAGAGAACGAAAGAGACTGCGCGAGGGGAGGGGAAATTGATTGATTGATCGATTGATTTTATTATTAATGTCGTGGTCGTGTTTTCGTGGCCTCGGGGCAAATTCGATATACACAAACATGTTCGTTGCGCGTTTTGTGTTATGTACGAGTGGATAATTTTTAATATTAAGAAATAATGTGTACGTTTTACGAGTGATTTGATGTTTCGCTCGATGCTTGATTGGACAGCTGATGAAACGGTAATGTGGATGTAAATTGATTGTAATGTGTAATATTAATTCCGATGATCGCGAGCAACTTTCCAGATTGAAATTCCCTGACATGTTGCAGTGCCTAATGTTTGAAAATAGCTGTACAGATTCGGTGTAGTATGCGAACTGCTTCGTGATAAGAACTTTATGAAGACTTTGTTAGAACTGAAATTTAAATCTCTGATATGTCTTATTCAAGAATTACAATCAACTTATTCTTGTTTGCAAAGTTAATTTCTCGCAGTAGTCGTTTTGAAGATTTCAAGTTCCTTAATTTCGCGTATATGTTTGGACAGGGTAAAAGTTCATTTGCAGTCATATAGTCGATTTAATTTCAGCTAAACTTTATGAGCAAATCCTCAAAATCGGAGTTCCTCAAATATACAAATTTTGATAATATTTGAATATACAGCACTCGGTTCCTTGTCACACACATATGACTTATAATGTTTACAAGTGCACACACTTATGTTTTACAGAAGTTCTACCTTACATCGATATTTAACAGTATCCAGATAAAATATATTAAATTATCTGGATGCTCGTAGTTTTTATCAATCTAAAGTGATAGTCTTAACAATATTCTTAAAAAACTATTGTTCTTTTTTTAATAATATTCAAATTTATCGACTCAATTAGTTTAAAAGGCATGATCGGTTGTTCTTTGACGGAGTTCTATGTAATACCAATATCTTACAATAGCGATAAAAACTTAGAACTAAACTGCTTGTTATTTTAATAGTCGAATTCTGACGCACATGATTTAGAAGCCATAATATAGCGTTCGAACTGCACTAATCCTAATTTGAGAATTCGATTTGCTCATATATTCAAATCGACGATTGATCAATTAATTCAAACAAATATTGCATCAAAAGTGTGATAATCACACCAAACCCAGACAAATTACAAATCTTTTTCCCCGCAGCATGTAGTCATTCGATTCCATTATTTTTCTTACTTTTTCTCGCGCACACACATGTACCACCATTCACGTATACGTATACGAAACCACACTCGTTAAGCGGACACCCTCTGCTCTCTCCCAAAAAAAGACTTAAAAAAAAGCGAAGCAATAAGGGAGAGCCGCGTGAGTGAGAACGAGAGCGAGAAAAGCGGGAGCTGCCGGCTGTTAAACTCGCACACCTCCGGAGCTGGAGAGCTCCAAAAAAGAGAGAACGAGAGCACGTGGCCGGGGCTTCATTTATCTTGGCTCTCAACTCACTCGCACTGCGCGCTGGGCTCTCATCTCTGTCTCTCTCTGTCTCTCCCTCTCCCTCTCTCTCTCACTCTCGATATAATCGAATAGATTTCGACGCGTCCGAACGGCTGTAGTTTGGCTGCACTCTCTTGTGCTTGCTTTCTCTTATGTATACGCGCGGCATCGCACCTATATACGCGCGACTCATCAATCGGCAACTGCGATCGGCGTTTAAAGCTATGGTTGCGGCGCTACAAGCAGGTTCAAAAGTTACTTTTGTTCTGAATCGCCATGTATAATGGGATTATATTTCGTAATAAAGTCTGTGTACTTATACTATATTAAAGCTTAAAATGTACATAAGCAATGTAAAAATATTAAAAAAAAGCTATAAACTTTTGATTAAGATTGTATTACTGTATAGATATACTAGATCCTTATTTTTGAAGACTACACTTTTAAAGCGGGATGGCTAGGTATTGTTTTTATTGTTGTATAGTATAATATACATATAATTGTCATGCACAACACAATAATTTTTTAAGATAAATCCTACGGATTTATTCATGAAAATAAATCATCCATACGGGCCCACGTGTTAAGGATGCGTCAGACCTACTTTACCCGCGGATAAAATACAATCGACAATATCGTTGTTCTCAAAAAATACAGCATCAGAATCAAATTTCCTCTTCATAGTAGCTTTATTTACGTAAAATACATAGCGGAATAGTCGAATTATTATCAGAATCGAAAACTAGCAATTACGTGATTATGCTAATTTTTTATTCTGATAATAACTCGAGTGTTCCGCTATGTATTTTAAGTAAATAAAGCTACCCTGAAAAGGAAATTTGATTCTGATGCGTATTTTTTGCGTAAAAAGAAGTTTTCGAAAGCATTTATCGGCGGGTAAAGTAGGTCTGACGCCTTAAATATTAAAACTTCAAACATAATGTTATTACAAAGATATGGTTAAAATTTGAAATGATTCGTAAGAAAAATCAAATTTCACCTCATCCATTTGAAAAAGCGATCGGCGGCCACTGGCCGAGATAATAAAACAAAATAGGAGAAGTTACGCGCGCGACATTCAATTCCGACTGTTTATCGAACAAACTGCTGCTGGGAGGGACGAGCTGGCGCGCGACGTGGGAGATTTCAAAATACTCGCGGCGGGGATTACGCCTCGGAAAAGCTCGCGCGCTTGTCACTCGACTACTGCAGCAGCAGCCGTTTGTTTTTCACTGCCTTTCTTCGCTGCACCGCCTATATACATATACATCCCTGGGATATATACTTTGAAGAGTAGTTGAACGCGGACGAGAATCGTTCTCTGCTCGTGCTATATAGTTTTCCGCTCTCTGTCCTTTTGCATTATCCCTCGTGCTCTTTCTCGCTCCTCCGCGGGGTATTATTATATAGTGGGAGGTATACACAGTGGCACAGTCCTCCGAGTTTACTGGAAAATTCAGAGCCGAGAGCTTTACGTCTGCTTATTTTGCGTTTAAGCTGCGAGCGTAAAAATGCTAAAGGCACATCGCAAATGCATATATAAGCTTATTATACGTTTTTTCGCGATGTACTTACTGTACGTATATTTGAAAACTCTCGGATAATGATATACATTTTCATGAAAATTTCGCCATTGTATGCTTGTACAGGTTGATAGTGTAAAAATTCGCCTGTGCTGCAAATGTACATGTAATTGCATTAATCAGCTTTAATTTAAGAGTTTGAAGATGAGCTTACGCGACATAGGATTTAAAATTTGCTGCTACAAAATGTTATGCTAACTTGGCAAATGTGACGTGTATTTTGGACGATTCTATATATATTATAAACAATTCATTTTTAACCATACTTTAACTGCATATATAATAAGGAACTTGCATGGGTCTTAATACCACTGTTTTAACACTTGAAATCGATAAAGTAACATGAAAACGTAAAACGTAGTTGAATGATTTATTCTTTTATACCCTATTTATTTATTTAAAACGCATTGAAAACAGTCAAATTTCAGATCGCTTTTTGAATGGATGTCACGTGATATTGATTCAAATAGTGATGTAAAATGTTACTATCAATAAATAAATAAATAAGGCATTCCAAAAAAGTTGCCTTGGGAAGTTTATTATTTTTAAGTATATTGTCAAATAAAATTGAATTTAAAATTCACGCGACTTCCATATAGCATGTTATATATAGTTAACGACAGCATTGTCCCCGTTTCCACGTTCCATTAGACAAATTGCATTTTTTTTACCTCGCTTCGATTATCTACTTATAAGATTATACGTATATATACTAAACCTCAGCCTCGGTTTAGATTGATCGCCGTGACTTACAGACGTCTCGTACTCTGACATAAGTAAATAATCAATAATTAATAATCTCTCTTCATCTCTCCCCCTCTCGGCGCGTCATCCAGTCGCGCGTTTCCTGTTTTCCGGCAAAGATGTTGGCCCCGCAACCAAAGCAGCACGCACCGTTAGAATCGAAATTAATCTGTGCCTCCGCCGCTGCTTCTGCTCAGCCTTTGACGAATGGTTTCGTGATACCGTTTTTCCGCGCTTTCCACTCGCAGCACAGCAGAGACTCTTATAACTCTCTCGGTCTCGCACCTCCGCGCGCAGTTATATGTATATTACAGATACAGCTAGTATGGCCCGCGTGAAATTCTATTACCATTTACACGTTCCTCTATCGGCGTGGCCGCGGGACTATACCTATACGCAGACGTCTGATTTCGAGGCTGGATAAAATTAATGAGTTCCTAGAGAGAAGAAAACGAGCGAGAGAGGGAGGAGGAAAGATGCTCGTCAGGATGACCAAGAAACACAGTCCCGCGCGCCGAAGTTTGATCGATCGGACACCACCATTATACGCTATTCTGATTCTCTCTCACTCTCTCGCTGCGGCGAGAAGTTGCTCGGCTGCCGCTGACGCTGTTGTCCGCGCATGTTCGCTTAATTATTTCTCGGGATGTATATGAGGCTGCTCGGTTCATCGACTCGCGCCTTAATTGTCGCTGACGCTTACAAATTTATTCGTTAAACGAGGGAAGATCAGGCGTGAGCGACAAGCCAGAGGCTGTAGTGTATACCGCGACGACAGAGCGACGACGGAGATTTCATCGAGTGATTTCCGTATGCCGTATGTCTCGTCGCGGGGCAATGGAGTTTGATCAAATTGGGGGAAGCGCTTTTTTTTGTTGTTCAACAGTAAGTGGAATGGTGTACGAGGATTGAACGCGTAGCTTTTACGATGCATGTACTTTTTGATGTTACGATGATTGCCAAGGGAAATATATAGAAAATTCATTTGATGAATTTTATATGTGAATATAATATCTTTAATTTAGAGTATCTGTAATAGCTTTCAATATTACTGTGTTAAATATGTATGTATTTCTGCTAGTTCAGAGTCCTAGTTTAGTGCTTGGCTGTTACTATTAATAGCAAGTAAATTATGCATTTCAATGATACAAATTAATTTCCATCATTTTAGAAATAATTTAGCTTATAATTCCCGTTAAATTTCTATACATGTTTGTTCTCAATATACACTATCATAGGGGAGAGTCCCCCAGTATGACCCCTCTCCCAGTATGATCACCCATGCATTTTAAGCTCCCACCGCTAGATGGCAGCACTGTAAACGCTGAATTAGCTGCATTTTGTAGTTCTATCAAACATACTCCGCGGTTATTACTTTAAATTCATTGTTCAAAAAGTTCGCGCAAGAAAAACAGACAAGCTGGTATTGTCTGTGTCAAAAGTTATTTTTTGAGCAGACCTCTTTTTCTACAGGTAAGTGTCCGTCTTTATTGCAATTTCTACATCATATTTAGTCCTTTATGAATGAGTTAGAGTGTCGCTATAAAGCCGATATTTCTTTTTTGTTACGCGATATAACCTAAAATGATATAGAATACTTGTTGCTCAGTACGGACCCTGAGTGGTTCCCAGTATGATCACCCCCTCTAACAAATAGAATAAAATTGAAAGTTGTTTAATTAGTTTTACTTTTCATTTTTCAGAAGATAAATGTCTACAACTAAAAAAAAGCTAGAGAAATATGGACTGAAGAGAACATGAAGAAAGCCATAACCTTGCTTTACTGTAAAGTAAAATAACAATCAAAAAGGGATCTAAGGATTTTAGTATTAAACAAATTAACATCGGCAGAGAGAGGGAAGAATGTAACATGTTTTACTGCGATTAATGCTGCCGGTGATGGTTTTGTCCCACCACTATTTATATTTCCAAATAAACAGCGAGTGGACGCAATTTTGAAAAAAGGATACTGTAGGAAGTATTTTTGTAGCTGAAAAATCTGGTTGAATCTCTGGGATTTCTATTAAAAAGTGTCTGTAGTTATTTGTCGAGAAACCTCGGCCGATAATTGAATTTAATAAAAACTAATTATTTTTATCAAAAGGTCCGTTCATAGGACAAAATTCATTTTGAAATTTCGATTTTCACCACGGCTATCAAAAGTTACAGGAAAAATAGCTATTGGTGGGCATACTGCCGCCGTAAGCAAGAAGGTCTGTAACTTCAAAATGTCACTTTCGCCGCTATTTTTATATGAAATTTGAAAGCCTGCCGTTTTCTATTAAATTAATCATTTTTATCAAAGTGAATTTTTTTGTATATAATTATTAATGATCTAAACAAGAAGACATTTAAAGAACGAGTACAATTATGATTTCATTAAAAAAATGTTAGTTACGGCTTTTTGGTTATGAAATTAGAGGGCGACCATAAACAAGAAAGCCGTATAAACCAACATAAACGATAATTTTTTTACTATGCATAAACTAATAAGTTAGAATATTGAAAATACTGTTATTAATAGTGGAACTGATTGAGCTTTATACAGAAAATAATAAAACTATTTTTTTATTAATTAAAAATATGCTAAAAATAATTATTAATGCATATTTTTTTAACAGGATTTATATTATTTCAACAGTTTTATTTAATATTTGCGTAAATAAAATATACATTTTAATGCTTCAACGTAAAGATTTCTAATATTAATAAAACATTATTTATCGTTTGCCAAGTTTTGCCAAAAAGAATGACGATTATTTGTCATTAAAGGGAGAAATGTTTTCACCATAAGATTTTTCACATCTTCGTCGATTCCGTAAGGTTTTTCTAAGGCATCAGGTTTTTTTGATATATTTTTCATCCCCTTTACAGATAAAAAATCGAGCTTGTAAGAGTCACCATTGAAAGAGGTTTTATACGTCAACGTCATTAACCCTCGTTCGGCAATGATTTGAACCATGTTTCCAAGTAATGGTTTTGGATTGTTTAATTTTAGATTGTTCGTTCTTTGTACAGAATGACCGTCTAGCCAGTTATAAAAATCAGTATGCTCCATGGCTTTTGTGATGATGTGAGTATTCGCACCTTTCACTGCATCGCAAAAATCATTGAAGTCATACGTTCTTTTCTGTTTTTTTAATGATTTTTCTACCTGATGATGAAAACTATCAGCACTCATCTGGTTCAAAATAGTTAATTTCAATGGTATCAGATGATATTTCATTAGAATTAATAATGTGAAAAAGATACGTTAAGAAACACCAATTTTTGTTTTGGGCAGTACAATTATCGAGCCACAAAATGATTTTCTTAGAATCTCTGTGATGTAAGAAAAAAGTTTTTTTTTTTATTTGATCCTACGGGTACGAAACTTTCGTTGTAAAGAGAAATTCTTTTTGTAAATAAAACAACTTTGAAAGTATCAATTCTGGGGAGCATTATAAATTTTTGCAAATCAACGGAACAACAAATGACACCATCTGGAAGTGACTGATCTGCGTATTGGCGGTATTTCTCGCGGCTGAGCTTAGCTTTGTCGATATGAGTTTTCCAAGTCGTACAGGCATCGCAATCTGCATCAAGATTCGTCTGATTGTATTGAGAATTGTGCAATTTAAATGTCTCACATTTTTTGCACTCTTCATGCCCTAACTTTGTAAAACTAATATTCATTTCCTTCAAGCATCTACTATAAATACTAATTGAAATCTTCAGCTCCTTATGTTCTTGACAAAAATCTTCATACATACTAGTAATTGAAATATTACTAGGTAAATACCGAGCAATTCAATGTGCGCGAATACAACTTCTGTGTTAATTTTGTGTTTCGATGGTTGACGGCCACGATTATTCTACAAACTCGTGTTAATTCACCGGTGTTTTTTCTAAAATGATACTTTATAGACATCGTTCGAATTCGTTTAGGGGATCTAGATGGTTTGGCCGGATTTTCACAAACACACATACTTAGAATAAACATATGTTTGCCATTATAATCAAAATTCCAATATTCCTTGTTAATAGCTTTTCGTATTTCTTCGTCGAAATTCTCAGAACATTTTAATCGGCACTTTGAAGCATCGCAACACTCTCGAACTGCATGATTTTCGGCAACTCTATCGCATTTTGCTTCTAACGTTTCTATTGGAGCCTTTGTATATTTTTTGTATATTCTAAAGTTGAAAATGCGTGTATAAATATTTAAAATGTGAAAATATAAATTGAATAAGAGTTAAGGTTTTATACGTCATTCGTTAATTAATTAAGAATCAACCTATGACATCTGGAGATTCATCATTACTGTTCGACTCATTTTGTGTCTCGTTACTGGTACTTCCATTCACTGCAGCATCGCTTATATCTGGTAATGGTTCATTTTCTTTATGAACAGAATCATTGAGAGACGGAACATTGTCAATCATATTTTCAGGTTCTAATAATGAAAAAATATACGCTGTTAATCTTAAATTAACCTCGATATACACGAAATCTCTTTGTAAACAATAAAATAAAGCTATTTAATATTTCATTTAAAAAATTATTTAAAATAACAGTTTAAATTAAACATAAATAAATTACCAATCACATCTTGCGAACTAGCTGCAGTTTCACTATTTTTCCGTTTAACTTTTATAAATCCGTTTTCATCGACATAACAATTTATTAAATCGATTGGTTCTAACGTTATACTTTCGTTCATGATAAATAAAATTGATTATCACTAAATTGATGTCTTTCGATAATTATAATTATTGCAGGAATTAAATTCAAATCGTCGTTGTTTACTTTTCATAAACAAGAAAGGCGTAAAATCAATTGTTGATAACCAAAAAGACGTAATCGTCGTATCGTAAACAAAAAAGTCGCGACTTCATGAAGTTTGCGTCTTTCTTGCTTATCATCGTATCTTTACGGCGTTTTTGCTTATGAAAATACCAAATATCACCAAAACCGTAACATTAAATATTGTGATTTTGCACAAAATATTACATTTTTACCTCATTTCTATTTTATTATTATAGATATGGTACATATGTGTCAGAATAATCAAAAATCTCATTTTTTAATTTTTTGAAATTACAGACCTTCTTGCTTCCGACGGCAGTACAAAGAGATACTTTTTTAAAAACTGAAAATCCCAATTTTTTTATTTTTATTAATAATTCATTAAGATAATTGAATTTGATAAAAAGTAATTTTTTTCTTTGAAAAGGTCCATTCATACCGCAAACCCCATTTTTAAATTTCGGTTTTTACCACGGCTATCAAAACTTCTCCCCTATTATTAATTAAATCAACATTTAATATAATAGTTATTGCAGAAGCACCATACTAATTATTATTAATCAACTACTTGTTATTTCTTATCCTTACTGTCTCATTCGCATAACTTATACAGAAAAAGAAACGTAAAATCGAGCATGAACTCAAGTGCTCCACGAACTTTCCACAGGCGCTATTTTAATGACGCGAACTAACTCCCAAGGGTCGATATTCTGAAAAACTAGAACTCCGACCGATTAAAACGAGCTCCGAAAAAAAAACCTCCTCCAATTTCTACTCCCCACTCGGAAAACAAGAATCTCCCCGAGTAAATTCGACCTTCCCGTTCAACTGATATATATATATATATATATATATATATATATATATATATATATATATATATATATATATATATATATATATATATATATATATAACAGTTTCAATAGCCAGCCGTGCAAAGCTCGCGCTCCACTCGCCAAACATACCAACCGAGCTGAGAAAAAGTTCGACGCTGATGCGCACCCGCGCAGGAATATTCACGTCAATCGCGTCGCAGTCGCGGGCACGGCTGTCGCCGCAAACTAGTGTATAAGGCTCGCGCGAGGTTCGTCGAAGGTACCTATATATATATATAACCAAAGAGAGCGAGAGAGAGAGAAACCCGACCGAAGTTGGGCCGCGAAAACAAACTTTATTCCGCGAGTGGTAGAAAGGCTCGCTCACTAGAAATAGAGAGAGAGAGAGGGAGGCTGAAACAATCCTCCTCGGGTATGCGCCGGAAAGTTTTGCCCCACGCGGGCGCGTGCACAGATTGCTCGGCGGAAATAAGCCCTGGTCAGCCCGGACCGCGCGCGCGCGGACTTTAAAACTGCTGATATAGGACGCTGCAGAAGAGAGGGAGAGAGAATTTCAGCGCCAGGCCGAGAACTGCACTGCCTTGCAGCCTGTGGCTTTCGATTAATTCCAGAGGGCCGCGTACCTACTTGGGGCACAAAGGGCGGAGCCGGAGACGAGTCCCGCTGGCGGCTGTGCGGTAGCAGCTGAAGAAAAGTGCGGAGTTCTCTCTCTCTCTCTCTCTCTCTCTCTCGCGCGCGCTCTCCGTCTGCGCTGCGAGCAGTCTTTGGATTTTCCGGGCGCAGGGGAATAATTGACTCCGACGACGACTGGGAGTTGCAGGAGTTTCCGAGTACGGCAGTTCGACTGTGCTTTGGCAAAATTAATTTTTCCGGGAGATGGATTCTTCCTTTTTATTGGGCCATGGAGGGCGATTGATACTTACTCTTTTAACGAGTTCTTTCACTTCGTATGTTGATCGATGCGACTATCGGCGCAGTGCGATTGGCGATTATATAGGGGGTTGCACTCGCCGCGCAGTCGTAGATTGGATGCGGGTATTTTTCTTGGGAAGTTCGATCGGATCTTTGAGTAGCAATTTTCTCGCAGTTTTTTCCTATTTTAAATTAACTAACTAGGTATTTAAACAATCGTAAATGAATTGGATCTATAACGAGAAAAAGAATTATTTATAGTTGAAGATTTGTGTATTTAGAATTTTTCTCAGTGTACTTTTAAGCTTCGTATATCTGCTTAATATATCCAAAATTGTACGTATGTATAGTTAAAAACTTGTGTTGAAAGTTATAAGAATCTTTTCTCTGAGTACAATTGCGTATCCAATGTTTTTTATGGAATCTACAATAACTTTTAATAATTTTTAGTATATATTAACTGAATATATCTATGGTATTGTATTTTCATGAAATCGAGGATAATACTCTTCTTTTAAATATTTTTCAAATATATCATTGTGTTCGTTGTTCAATCGCATTTGCAAATTTATAATTAATGAAATTACATAACTCTCAGTTAATTAAAATGTAATCAATAATAATGTATAACTTGTAGAAAGTATTTTAATTTGATTGTTTTTCTATTTTTACGCAATCGTTGTTCAAGCGCTAAATATTAAAACAAATATTTAATAATTACATTTATTCTATTGTAAAAATAGGAATAAAAAATTGGTAATCAATATTATTGGCTTTCTTATTGTAACTTAAAAATAAATTATTATTTCAAGAGATTGAACACATTCCTGTTAGTATTAAATCTTAGCTTCTATTTTGATGAGTACTACTTTAAATGTAATGTAACTATAAAGTTTGACATACTAATGAATTGAAAAATAAATTTAAAAAATAAAAAATAAAATTTTAATTTCACGTAATCTGTAAAAGTAAAAAGCTATTTTATCAGAAACTAAACATCAAATCATAAACTCGTAATAATTACAAAAAAGAGTATAAAATGATTATATTATGGCACATATTTGCTAAATAACTTATTACCAAACATTTTTCATAACTTAAATCATGATCTTTCCTTTTAATATTTTTCATAAAAAAAGGAAATGGTGGATTTGTGAAGAAAAAAAGCGTGATTCATTTATTCAGGTAATTAACATAATTTATGCGTTTTAATAATTAATTTAAATATGAAATTTAATTAAAATTTCGTTGCATTTGATTTTAATAATATTAATTTGAATTAAAAATTCCTTTTACTCTGAAGAGACACACCAGGAGCTCTCATATATGAAATTACTTTGTGCAGTTTTTTAATTTCAAGTCAGTATATAAACATTCGAAATTTTCGTGCATGCACTGAGCTTCAGTTGGGTAACTCGATTGCAGTAGCAACAGTAGCAGCACCGGCAGAAGCTCGTGCTCTCTTTCTTGCTTTTACGCTAATTAATGCGTCATATATGCGTAGGAGAGGAGAACACGAGCGTGGTATAACGCACGTGTTAATTAAAGTCGGGTGTCGGGATAGTTTAATGAAAAGGACAAATAAGTAAAAAATCTCAGTATTTTTCATATAACAAACTGCTTCTTTATTCTTTCAGTGACTTGCAGCCTCGGACTCGGCGCGCCGAGCCTCGGCAGCCAGATTCGATAAATTCTTATAATAATTAATATTTTACAATACAGATACCGATCGCAGCAACAGCAGCAGTCGATCGCGCTGACGATTCATAAATCGATGATCGGCAGTTATATTTTATTTACAAAAATCTCGTGTCGAACGCAATGTGTGTGTGTGTGTGTTTTATTTAATTTATCGAATAAAATAAAAGACAATATTTATTACAGTCGAGTTAGCGCTTCTTTCTTTCCTATCTATATTTATATATTTATAGAAGTTAACGTACAAAGTTATACCCAAAATTCGCCGGGACCTCCGCTCGTACACGACCGACGAGTTCGCATTATAACGATGTGCGCATCAATCATATCATTCACTATGTACAAAAGTTTCTTCAGCATCCTTCGTTTACAATAATTTTTATAATTATATACGTACATTATTTACAAAAGACAAAAAAAAAGATCGCCTCGGAATGTCCTCTTAAACCTCTAGTAAGCGTTGAAACGAGCGCCTACTGGGGGCCTCGCCGTCGAGTTCTATGTATATTGTATAGGTATGTAGTGTATAGTCTTAGGAACGAGATCTCGCGCGATTCGCCGCTTTAATGGTTGTTCGATCTTGATTCGGCGCGACATTAAAAGTGAGAGAGAAGTGAGCCGAGAGACTGTGAAAAAGAAAAAGGAAGGGTGAGAAACAAGTGAGAGAAGAACAAGCGGGAGGCCGTGTAGAGTGCGCCGGGCGCTGGCGAGAGAGAAGAAAAAGAAAAGGGCATGGAGAGGAGACGAAATAAAAATAGTGTTACACGGTACCGTGCCGGTGCGCTGCTGCACCGTTCTTCTCTCGCTCACTCTCTCTCTCTCTCTCTTGCTTGCTCTCACGTTGCGCTTCTCTCCGGCTTCTCCGCGGCGAGTTAGAGAGTAACAGTCTTGTTTCTACAATGATATGCGAGAAGCTCGAGCGGGCGGGAGGGGGCCGCGCGAGGAATGCATCCTGGGCGTCGCGTTTAACAGTCGTGTACAATATTGACGAGCGAGAGCCGCTCGATGAGTCGGCGAAACCAAGCGCAACCGCCGAGCGTGAAAGTTGTAACGAGGATTCAATGGTCCTCCATCTCGCGTGCTCTCGTCCTTCGCTTTTCACTCGAGGCACCCGCACGCGGCGCAAGCCACTTGTACGCGCGCTCGACTTTGATTTCGACAAGCCTTCGTAAAAATGGCACAACAATGAAACTTTCGATCCCGAGGACTCGACTCTCGGCGCTGCTCGTAGGCCGCGCTTCTTTGCCGAGCTCTTTTGCTTTCTTTTGTATGCGTGTGTGTGCGTGTGTGTGTGTGTGTGTACGAGCGGGGGGGAAGAGGCAGAGCAGCTGGCTCCGAGCTTCTAACGACGCGCGCATTCGCGCTTTGAGAGGAAACACGTAATAAAGCATTAAGACGGTATCACCTAGCGCGCCACGCGCTTTTAAGGATTCCTCGCGGAGCAATAAATATACACGTAGTCATCGATGCCTATACGAAACTTCACAGCGTTTTTTTCATTTTATAGAGTTCTTTCCTTTATCTAAATATTTACAATTCGTAACAACAGTCTTTGAGTGGATGCGAAACTCATCGCGCGCGTAACCGATTGGGTTCTTGATTGAATGACTCGATGCGCGCATTCGTAAACGTATAGTACGAAAATTATAATTATTCTTTTTTTGTTTTTGGAGAAACGATTATTTCTCAAAAGAGGATAGAACCGCGAAATAAATAGTCGCATGCCGAATCGGCGCGGAGTCATTCAAGCAAAAATCAAAGCCAAGCGAGTAAAGCAACGAATCGAGCTTTCGACTTAGTCCAAAACGAAAAATACCCCCTTTAAACGAAATAAGTACGCGGATTCATCGGCATCTGGGGATTGCCGAAGGAATTCGCCTGGACGGCGAGCTCCGGTATGGTGCTGTACAGGTGGCTGCTCCTGGAGGAGACGCTGGGCGGCCTCTGGCCGGTGGCCGCACCACCCGGGTGCAGCGCGCTGTAGCCAGCCTGATGATGCTCGTGGTGATGGGGATGGTGCAGATGATGATGCTGCTGGAGCTGGATCTGCTGCTGCTGCTGGTGCTGGTGCTGCTGCTGCTGCTGGTGGTGCAGCTGCTGCTCGTGGCCGCTGTCCTCGTCCTCGGTCCTGCTCGAGGCCGAGCTCACGTAGGTCGACTGCGTGGGCGTGGGCGTGGGCGCGTGCAGGGGCGCCACCAGCGAGGCACTGGCGCCGCTGGAGCTGCCGGCGACCCGGGGCAGCGTGGCCGAGGGGGGTATCGGCTTCGAGGACCAGGCGTCGACCAGGACCGAGGGGGCCGCGGAGTAGCGCGCCGGTACGCGCTGGTCCTGGTGGTGGCCGGCACCCTGGGCCTTGCGCTTGCCGCCGCTGTCCGCCGAGTCGGGCATGGCGAAGCGCAGCTTCTCCCAGAACCTCTTCTCGCCCCAGACGATGACGGTGCAGGTCTGCAGGAGCAGCTGGAGCTCCGGGTCGCGGGTCGGCGCCTCGGTCGCCAGCAGGAGGATGACCCGCCGGCGGCGCGAGGCCGGGCGGACGGTCTCCAGGGCGGCGCGCAGGGCCGCCCGGAACTCCGGCTGCTGCCACTCGTTGGCGAGGAAGACCGGCGAGAAGGCGATGAGGATGCGCCGGGCGGCCGCGGCCGCGGGCGGCAGCGAGTCCTGGGGCCTGGTCGGCGGCAGGTCCCGCCAGTGCAGACACAGGGCCAGGCCCGCCTGCTCCAGCTCGGCCGCGAGGTAGCGCGCCACGAAGTCCTCGTCCCGCTCGCTGTAGACGAAGTAGCCGTCGTAGAGGCGGTCGCGCTCCTCCTCCGGGGGACTGGAGATCTTGCCGAGGCGCAGGCCGTAGCGCGCGTGCGCCCAGAGGCGCACGTCCTGCCGGAAGGCGAAGCCCAGCGCGACGAAGAGGCAGACGGCGATGACGACGACGAGGGCGCCGGCGAGCAGGGGCACGAAGTTGCCGCCGATGAGCGGCGTGTTGTGGATGCCGATGCTGACCGCCTCGGTGGAGGGATCGCCGCAGCGCTGGATCGCCTGGGCTATCGTCTCGACGCCGTCGCGGCAGTACATGCGATCGGCCGCGTCGGCCCGGTGCTCGGCGAGCCAGGCGCGCAGCCGGCCGGCGTTGGCGCAGTCGCAGCTCCAGGCGTTGCCCTCGAGGGAGACGCTGGCGCCGTGGTTGCTCACCGCCTCCCAGGGCTTGAAGTCGACGATGCGGTTGTTGTTGAGCCGCAGCACCTCGAGGTTCTTCATCTTGCGGAAGGTCGTGTTGGCCACGGCGGCGATCGCGTTGTGGTCGAGGTAGAGCTCGTGCACGTGCTCCAGCTGGTCGAACTCGAAGCCCTTGAGCTCGCGCAGGGCGTTGGACTCGAGGTGCAGGACCTTGAGTGCCTCGGCGCCGTTGAAGGTGCGATTGTGCAGGCCGGAGATGCCGCTGTTGTTGAGGAAGAGCACCTCGAGCTTGCGCTTGCCGATGAAGACGTGGCTGCCGAGGTCGCCGAGGTCGTTGCCGTCGAGGTAGATCTCCGTCGCGTCCATGGGGATGCGCTCGGGCACGAATCGGTAGCCGGCGTTCGAGCAGTCGACCACGTTGCTGGACCAGCTGTGATCGTGGTAGCAGGAGCAGTTGTCGGGGCAGGTCATCTCGCAGTCGCAGGCGTCGAAGTCGCAGCAGTGGCAGATGGCGAAGCAGTGGCTCTGGTAGCGGCAGACGAAGTCCTTGGGCTTGAGCGAGAGCAGGGCTCGCTTGGGCGAGGCCCGGGCGTGCACCATGTCGCAGGTCACGGCCTCGAGGTCCATCACTCGTGGGTGCTGGCGCATTCGCGAGAGCTCGTTGATGCGCGGCAGCCACTCCATCGTGCAGTCGCAGAGGATGGGATTGGCACCGATGAAGAACTGGGGAAGCTCGCGATCACTGGGAACCGGCTGCAGCTCGACCGCCGCGACGTCCAGGTGGCGAATCTCGTTGCCGTAGAGCACGACCTTTAACAGGTTGCTCTTGTGCATGAAAGTACCTGCGCCGATGGTGCGTATGCGATTGTTGTTGAGGTAGAGCTTCTCGACGCTGTTGGGGATCGAGTTGTCGCTGATCTCTTCGATGCGATTGAAACTGACGTCGAGCTTCTTGATGCGAAGTTCGTCGCGAGCACCGGAAAAATCGTTGCCCAGCTCGCTGATTTGGTTCGAGTGCATGTCGAGCCACTCGAGGCTCGTAGGAAGATCACCGTAATTGAACCACAACAGCTTGTTGTCCGAGATATTGAGCATCAAGAGGGAGGGTAGGTTGCGGAAGACGCCGTGAATCTCGGTCAGCTGATTGCCGTCCAGCCTGATGGCGATGAGCAGGTTGTTCTTGGAGAATGCGCCCTGCTCGACGTGACGGATGGCGTTGCTCGCCAGATTGAGAATTTGCAGCGAGGGCAGATTGGCGAAGGCCTTGCGCGAGATGTTCTCCAGCTTGTTGTCGACCAGCCTGAGTCCCGAGAGTTTGTCCAGGCCGGTGAAAGTCTCGTGGCCGATATCGGAGATCCGATTGTTGCCGAGATCGAGGGTCTTGAGATCGCGGAGCTCGCGCACCGCCTCCGGCACCGCGCTCAGGCCGTTGCCGCTCAGTCTCAAGTCCTGCAGTCCCGTGAGATTGACGAAGGACTCGCGATGCACGTATTGCAGCTTGTTGTCGTCGAGGAAGAACTGGTCCAGGAGGGCCAGGCCGACGCTGTGCGTGGCCTCGAAGCGCACGAGCCTGTTGTGCGAGAGCGAGAGCGAGCGCAGGTTACCGAGCGAAGCGAAGCACTCCTCGGCCAGGGTGTCGATCTCGTTGTGCTCCAGGTTGAGCAGCTGGAGCTGCGCGAGGCCGCGGAACACGTGGGCGTCGATCTTGCTGAGAGCGTTGTAGGCCAGATCGAGGATGACCAGCTTGGCGAGGCGGGCGAACGTGTCGCGATTGACCCAGCGACTGGTGAGCTCGTTGCCGCTGAGATCGAGCGACTGGAGCTGCTGGAGGCCGTCCAGGAGGCCGGGCGCCAGCACGGCCAGCGAATTGTTGCTGAGCACGATCTCGCGCAGCTCGCGGGTCTTGGCGAAGAGCTCGGGCGGCAGCGCGACCAGCCTGTTGCTGGAGACGTTGAGCGAGCGCAGATTGACGAGGCCGTTGAGCGCGTGATCGCCAACGGCGGCGATCGCGTTGTCCTGGAGCCTGAGCAGGGTCAAGCCGCGCAGGCCGCTGAGGCCGTTGTCGGGCAAGGCACTGAGATCGTTGCCGCTGAGATCGAGGCTCTCGAGGTTCTGGGCGCAGGCCTGGCTCCAGTCGGCGAAGCCGAGCGACGCCACGTCCTGCAACCTGTTGCTCGTGAGGTTGAGCCCCTGGAGGCTGGGCGTCGGGCAGAGGAACTCGGCGGGCAGGCTCCAGACGTTGTTGTCGCCGAGGTCGAGCTCGCGGAGCTCGGGCAGGCCCCGGAGCGCGTCGCGGTGCAGCTCCATGGCGACGGAGGACCAGTCGGCGTTGTGGGAGCGCAGGGCGAGTCGGCGCAGGTCGCGGGCCGCGGCGAAGGCGCCGCCCGGCAGGTTGCGGATCTTGCAGTGGTCGATGCGCAGGCGCTCGAGGCGCGGCAGCGCGGCCAGGAAGCCGGCGCTGCCGGTCGAGGTGCCGGGACCCCCGGGGGCGTCGAGCTGGCTCTCGAAGAAGAGCGACTCGTTGCACTCGAGGCCGAGGGAGGTGACGCTGTCGGCCTGGAGGCTGGACAGGTTGCCGATGAGGTTGGTCGCGCTGGAGATGGTGCGCAGTCGGCAGACCAGGCTCTGCCGGGCCTGCTGGGCCTGCTCGGGCTCGTCGCGGCGCCAGGCGCAGCCGCGCGGTGCCTCGAGGCTGCTGATGCTGCGCCCGAGGATCGGCGCGCTCAGGCACACCAGCAGCGGAAGCACCAACACACTGACACTTCGTACCTCCATGCTGAGAGAGGAGAATACTTCGAAGGCCTTGCGTCGGCTCCGAGTGGAAGGGCCTTTCAACTTTGGCGCGATCGTCACGATCTCATCATCCGGCGCGTCTTTCTTTCCTCTCTCTCTCTCGCTTGTCGCGAGTTTTCGCTTTCAAATACACGTAACGCACACTTTATCCTTTCGATTCTTTGTCACACTCTCAGTCTACGAAACACTTTGTCCAAAACATCGATGAGGATGCACTCGCGCGGCGCCACGGAGGAGTCGAGCGATACTCGCGGCGTTCGGACGGCGCATATGAACTCTCGTTGAGTTTGAAAAGCGCGGCGCGCGGCTTTTCAAAAATCGCAAAATGTCCCTTTCTCGTTTCGATGGACGTGCACTCGCGAACTTTGTGCGTTTCGCCGGACAGGCTCTGTCTTCTCGCGGTATCGCGCGTGCGATGCTTGTGTAAGTCGGAGCGACTGGTAGCGCGGAGTATATGCGTGCGCGCGCGTGACTCTCTCCGTCGAGCTGCGGCGAGCGACTGAGCTGCTGCGCAGTGAACCGAGGCCAGCTCCGAATTCACACTGACGGTGGAGCGCTCCGCTCCGGCTGCGTGACTCGCGGCGGCGTGGACTCGCTCCCCACTCTCTCCTTCTCTCCCTCTTCTCCGCTCTCTCCTAGTCGGCGCTCAGTCTCTCTCGCTCTCGAAGGCGCGCTCCTTGAATGTGTGGTGCACGGGTGTGCGTGTGTCCGTGTGCGTTGTGCATATCCGTCTCTGGCGTACTATATAGAGTCTCTCTCTTTCTCTCACGGGCGAGCACCGCAAATTATCCTCCCGCCACTGACCGCCGCGTCGCCGTCGCCTTTTTCCCACTATACGCTATGATTCCCTTCTTACATACTATAGGTATACCTATACGCCCACGAATGCCAGAGAGAAGTTGCACGAGCCGCCGCCACCGCTGCAGCAGCTATGACGATACAATAAAGAGTATGAGAAAGAGAGAGGGAGAAGAAGAAGAAGAATCTCTCTCTTCTCAGTTCTTCTCCTCTTTTCTATAATACTCTCGGAGGCTGCAGTGGCGGCCACCAGAGCCGTGCCTTGTCTCGCGCGCATCTTTCTCTCTTTCTCGAGAGTCTCTCGATTCTCTTCTTCCTCCTCCTCTTCTTCCTTGCACCCGGTTAAAGTAAACTTTGCGAACAGCGCGAGATGTGTGCGCGCGCGCGTAACTTCCGCTTCATTTGAATACGCTTAACGCTATGGGTATCTCTTCTCGGATGTCAGTTCGCCGAGCTTGCCTCGGCTCAGCTCCCATAGATGCTTGCGCGCTGCATTTTCTCTTTGTTGCGGGGATTTTTTGCTTCCTCGCAGACACAGCAGACCATGCTGAATCGCTGGGTCCCCCCTCATTCATTCAAACGAGATATTGCCGCGTTTTTCCGCGTGTTTGCGCGCGTTTCACGGGTATCCTATATTACTGTGTACTAACCATATACTACTCTTTGGCTTTTGCCAGTCTAGCAGTTAAGTGGAGGCATTGAAGTATTAATGAGGATTGACAGGAGATTTGATTTTCCTTGTGTCTGTTTTTTTCTCCTCGTTCGAAGTGAAGTAGCGGCGCGGAATAGTGCAGTGTGGCTTTTGAACGGCATAACCGCTACGGCGAAAATGGCTTTGGCTTTAGACGAGAAGCTTTGTGCGTTTAAAATCGAATCATGAAACGTTTGCGCTTCAAGTTTTGCTGCGGGCTTTTGATGTCTGCGCCGTTTTATGAGGGATCTGCGAAGTATGCATTACTGTATGTCTTCATGAAAGCACGCTATTCATTGTGATAAGTTCACTGTAAAATCATCAGATTAACAATTAAATAACGATAACAGGATATTTAATAGAATAAACAGCAACCAAACCTATCGTGTGTGGGTGGATTTAATTTATAAAATCACAGCCAACACATGTATTTATTGGTAGGTATATATCGATCCCATCGAACATTCATGTATATTATCGTATTTTATTATACAATGTTAAAAATAAATACCACGATCATAAGTATAAATTACGAAACTTATATATGCATGAAACTCTGCGGCATAAACGCGAATAAGCTGCGAAACTAAAAGTTAATTTAAGTTGCCAGTGTACGAAAGCATATAGCAGTCTTTTTTACGGCTGATTCCAACTTTGTAAAAACAAAACTTACCCAAAAGCCATCTCGCAATTTCGACTTCAATTATAATGAAACAATAACAAATTTCAAATATCACTGGCCTTTCCCCTCGTAAGTTTTCAGCTCGACTTAATGAGTTGTATTGTATTGTCGGGGCTCTTCTTTTTTTGTTTAACGTGAAAGGGAAAGTCTTTTAATGGTAAGAGCGCAGTTGGCGCCATGTAAACGCGCGCTCGCTTATTAGATGGACTCTGATAAATCGATTTTTAAGTCATCTTTTTAATCCACCTTCGAACATGTTACGACGGGAAAAATATATTTAAAGAGGTCTGAATATAATGATGGTGTTGTAATCAATTGTAGATTTACCTTCAGTCATATTATGTCTTTTTTCTGTTCGTTGGAATAACTTTTCAATAAGGAAATAAAGAATTATTTGACGATTAGGTAAGACAACTTGGAGCAGTTGGCGTCACTAAAATTCCTGTTAAGCTAATAATGTTATTGTTGTTACTTTCCTTTAAAATAAGAAGAAATATGAATTTTTAATCGTAAAAGTAATGTGAGAATTTATTGTTTGTGATTTACATTTTTATCGACATTGACGAGATTATTTAGAAATCGGTGCAGTGTTACAGTTAACTACTATTGTGGTAAAAGGATTATTAAGTAATGTCAAATACAATTGGAAGTCAGTAGATAAACGATTTATTGTACATTTAAATAGGAAATAGCTTAGTTTTATTGTATTATTCGAGAAGTGACAAAACAATGCTGAAACTTAATACAATGCACTGTCGCAATCGGCATAACGGCACGACCCATCAATTGTATTGACTGTAAGTAATAAAAATATTTATGCAACATCCCAAGTGTTTGCATTATCGCTGAAGCAGTCGCAGTGAAAATATCGACGCAATATAAAACGCCCATAATTAATCTCAAAATTCAAAAGAAACCCATTACAAGCACAAACAAGGAGAAAAACTTCTGGTTCATTATCAAGTCCATATCCACATCCACATCGGCTCGATAACGAGTTTTTTTCATAGCCGCGCCAGAAGCAGTTGCTCCGCGCTCTACAATGCGCAACAAAGGAAAAAAATCTGTAAGAAAGAAAGCCTGCACGAAGCGGCGGCAGCGGCACACTGTGCTTTCTCGGTCGCAGGAACGGCAGCGGCAACGACGATAAATAAAATTTCATAAAATATTTGCGCGATGTATACAGCCGCCGCGGAGCGCTGCGCCGCAGTCAAACATAATTACATCCATAACTGTTTGAACCAAAAATCCCTGCGCGCTCGCGCTCGGGCAATTCTCCCCGAGTACCGATCATCGACTGCTGCTGCTGCTGCTGCCGCTGCTGTTGCTTCCACGAACTCATGTTTATTTACGACCGAAAAACAAGAGCATTCGTTTTATTTGCCGAAGAGAGCGAACGAGCGAGAGCATCTCACTGCAGCAGCCGAAGCCAAACAAAAGAAACTATAAAAGCGAAAGGTGTGCTCTCTCGCGTAGGATATACATATATTGTATATATATAGTCTGCGCGACTTCATTCTTTCCTTCCCTCTTCAAACTCTACTCCTCCTCCTCCTCCTCCTCCTCTTCAGCCTCCTCTGCGCCTCCAGACAGAGCAAGAGAGAGAGAGAGAGAGAGAGAGAGAGAGAGAATCAGAAAGCGATCCGCGCACGGTGCGCTTCTGAATTTTTTAAACCGCCCGCGAGCGAGCGATGCGCTTCCACTCGTATATATGTACATTGTATACATGCATGCATGCACTCCGTGAACACAGACACCTACTGTCATCGCGTGCACCCGAAGCACAGCTCTCGACTCTCCTCTTTCGAAACAATAATATCAAGCGAGCAGTATGGTATATAAGTACCTTCTGCGTATAAGTGTGAAGAAAAAAATCATCGCCGCGGAGAGGGGGTAAGGTAGTGGAACCAGTCCTCGAGCAGTAACCAATTGTCGATCATTCTGGAAAAATAGACAGTTTTTATACTTGCTTCTACTAATAATTTTATTTAGAAAAACGCTTTTTGTATAAAAAATATTGATGAACCAATAATCGACCATTAAAAATTTAGTCGTTTTTAGCCAAACTTCATATAAAGAAGATTTAGATTAGTCGAACAGACTTTGAGTGCACCTCTGCTCCGTTCTTACGCGGATAGGTAATGAGAGGCAACTTTTAATCTGATATTTTCCACAATTTGACCTTGTTTCTTTTATTAGAATAAGTTTAATACTATACTTCTTTGACAACATAAGTGAAATAAAACAGTTGAAACATGATTTAATTAATTTTAGTGTTATTATTTAAGCGATCGAAAATTGGTTCTCATTTCAGCGTCATAATCTATTGTCGGTCATCAATAAATTCTTAACAATAACTACATTTTTTAATTATATATTATACATTTTCTATCATTATAATAACTAAATTGATAACAACATTTATTTTTAGTAAAAACAAGTTGAAAGAAAACTACTCGCAACAGTAGATATTATGATAACAATATTTTAGGTTAATAAGTAAGTCTAGTGCTTAATAACTGCGAAAAACTCTTTGAATGAACCTTATACGACATTACTAATTGATGTTATGAAATAATTTTATAATTTCTTACAAATTTAATACTTTTTAATAAGGTTTTTATTAAAATACATATTCCTACCCTTACGTTTCATGCGTCAAGATTGATCGACAATTGGTTACTTTACGCATATCGACAACTGGTATCCAGTGTCAAATAGTGATCGAGAATTGGTTCTATGGAGTTTTTATAATTTAAGTAAAATTTGAAATAAATACGTAAAAAAATATGTTCAAACCTATCGTTATTATTATAACTAAATAGTAAATTAACTTATAAAACCACATTCAAACCAATTTTTTCTTTATAAACATGTTTTTTTGAGAAAGGAATCTCGATCCTACGTTAATTGTTGGACAATTGGGTTCACTACCTTAACGAGCGCATCGGGAACATATATACCTATAAAAAAGCAGGACGGAAGAGTACAAGTAGGCGCGGAGGTGGGTTTTGCGCGCGGCGTTGCGTCGACGCACAGGCGGAGCTTTCATCGCCGGGCCGAGTGAGCCAGGGGCCCGCCTTTGGGCTTCTACATGTGTGTGAGTGCGTAAGACGGCCGATGCGCGTGCAAGACCGCCCCGACGGCTCGCGGGTCTGTCTTTTGTACGGGGAGAGCTGTATCGGGGCGAAACGGCCACGGTTGGCTTTCACGATGTAAGTACATAAATACACGTGTTTCCATATTTATTATAATGCTGAAACGCAGTGCGTTTACTTGCTTTGCACTTGCTTTGAAACAAATGCAAGCGATTATTGGGGAAACGTAAAAAATGTGACTGGGATCGAATTATTGCATTGATAATAGGAGATACAACAGATTATAGTTACAGGATTATTACGTTTTACTGACACAGCCTGTGGTTACTAGTGTTATCATTTACATGTAAAAATGGCACTTGAATAGAAAGGTAAGCAATTTCCGAGCAATTTCTAAAGAAAAATTAGAGTTTTTAGAATTACGTACACTTTGTATATATTATGCTCGTTGAGTTCAGTTCAGCTTGCTCATTAGTAGTTCCATGACTTTCTCTTGACTCTTCACTATTCATGAAGAGAAGTTTTTTTCGTCGCGACCAAAATTAATAATTCCCTTTTTAAAACAAAGTGTATACAATGCCCATTATATTAAATACTAAATAAAGCTTTACTTCCATACTTTATTTATTAGGAGATGTCAAAACCCTCGTATATAATTTTTTCGTAAAAAATATGATATCTATATATATTGTAACTCTGCAACCTTTTACTTAAAAAGAATTATTTAAAATAGAAATGAATATAGACGGAAAGAGCTTTAATGCATACGCTGTTTCATTCGTAAACATTAATTTCTGGATGTAAAAAAGTTATAAATTCAGGAATTTTTATGCATTTTTTGTTAACATCTACGATTTTTCATAACTATGAAATAAATTAATAATTTCGTACGAAACAACACTGGTAGAAACGTTGACGAGTTTTTTGCGTATAAAACCATTAAATTTGCTACAGTTTATAGCGAGTTCGTTGAAAATGTTTAAAAAGTAGTTCAAATATATATTAAATTTTTAGTTTTAATGTATATTAAAAAAAAATTAAAAGTTATCAATCACGTGAAGATTATTTAATATAGATTTATTTATTCAGACGATATAATATATCTATAGTTTAAACGCTTGTATAAATACCTTAATTACTTCTATTTAAACCATGAACTATTGACATAATAGAAGATTCGAATTTTAATCATATTTGCTCTGAGTTTAAATTATAAATTGAGATCCGAAGGACCATCGTTTCTTCTTCTAATAATCAAAATCTACCCACGAATTACCAAGAACAAATGAAAATATAAAGGTTAGCCATTGTGCCCCGGTCTCTCCCTACACATCGAGTGCGTTCTACGCGTGCACGCAGTATATGTGCGTGTGTATGTGTGTGCAAAAAGGGGCAGAGTGCACATGAGCGAGCGCCGAGCAGAGTCGAGAGGGGAAGGAAGCGAGCGCGCGAGGAAGGAAGGAGGAATAAAAGGGGGCTGGCAGGCGGCGCGGCGCTCCTTCGCGTGACTCCGGTATTCTTACGTGCCGTGGTAGTGTGTAGCGAAGTGAAGAGTACTCGTGGGTAAGGAGGCGAAGTACCGGCATCGTTGGGCGGCGGGAGCTGCGGGAATCGGGGGCTCTTTCTTTTTTTTTCGAAATGGCGGAGGATATAGGCGTGATGCGCGTGAGAAATTGCTTTTTGGGCGGTCTTAGGATGCATGCGCCGCGCAAGATTGCATTTAATTGGAGGTTATTAACTGAGAATCAATAAAATAAGCATGAATCAATCATTATTCGATAAGGATCAGAAAAATCAATCATCTATGTACGGGCGTTAATTTATAGTAATTGTAATATTAAATTAGCCTAGTGTTCATTTTTGTGTTCATACATAATACATATGTTTACATGTTCGCTACGATTTTGAACTATAATAATGCAAATAAAAAACTGAACAACTTTTATTACTCATTTAAACTTTTCGTAAAACCTAATTACATTTGACGTTTGAAACGAATCTTAAACTGTATTCTATAACAATTGCAAAAATAAATATTAACATTTAAAGTTGAAAAGTTATATTCTTTTTTTAATTAAGCATAAATAATGCCTTCATTCTTTAATCAATTCACTTGAAATTTTAAGATCCTTGTGCTTAGATTACCTTTAGTTAATAGTTAATCGTTTATGTAATTTTTTTTATAATGTAGCTATAATGTGAATTTTTAATGTCACAGAAATTTTTATGAATGTAAAAGTTATAATTTATGATCCCATTTATATATTTCTTTAAGATACTTATTATGTACTTTAAAATTTTAAATTTCAACAAAAAGCTTTCATAAAGCATTTAAAGACATTATAAAATAAAGTGCTAGAAAAACAACTCTTATTATCAAATTGACATTTTCCTGTATGAATCATATGCCTCGTCTCCATGGCAGTTCAATAGAGATGCTATTAAAGTGAGGTTAAACATCTCAGACAGTTAAACTGTGCGCCAGCTATACTACATATGAGTTTTTAATCGTCCGCATACATCCGAATTGATTTCTTTCTTGCTCTTCGTTGTTATTACTGACTTTCTAGGTTTATCTTTCTGCATAAAACTGCCGGTGGTAAGGTAACCGGATACTTTTTGTATATACGTGAAACGTAATATGATTTGCTCCATTATAACAGCGGCCAACTTCACAACTTTAAGAAATTTTGTCCAGCTACACCAAAGCTCAGTTCAATAGCGTCTCTATTTAACTGCCAGTGAAGATCAGACAATAGTCCAGTTTCCCGTATAAATGATATCAAGCGATTTGGTTGAATAAAATAAATAGTAGATACTGACTATTCCAATGTAGGTTTATTTATGAGATTTGGGAGAATATAATTATTGTCAATGAAAATATCAAAACTCTACATTTTCATCTAGTATATTATAGGATCTTACATAAGAATATCTTTTTGCACTTGAATTGTATAATAAATACTACGTGGAACAAGGTTTTTATACATCATCTCTCCGTATACCCTGCACTTACGTTTCCGCGACTTCTCAGCAAATAACAAGAACATCACAAGTACATCTATACACCGTCAAGCCCATTCAATATTAAAGCCACGGCCTTCCTCGAAACGCTGCAGACTCGCCATCTTCTGACTGACGTATAAGCTAAGCATTATACAAGCAACCATGCAGAACCGAGCGGCAACGCATATAAAGGCAGGAGAAAACGAGCTGCGCTAACTCGAGTGCATTATTTCGGAGAGTGCCGAAGGATGCGCGCGCCTGATGCCGCTGCACCGCCACACGCGAGAGCTGCGCCGCCGTCGCGTTTCTGCTAAAAAGGGGTGTAATGTGGATGGTGCACGGCGTGCGCGGCATGGCAGCGACGATGGCTCGCGTTCTCTCGCGTGGTTAGCAGTCAAATTTGCCCGCAATTTCGACGCCGGCTGGCTCCTTATGCTGCGTGCACAGTGCATACAATGTATAAAATCTCCGGCCGATTTTACGCGAGGATGTGCACGAGAGCGGACGAGATCGCCTTTGGTTATAGGGAGGACCGGGGCGAAATAGGATTGCTGGGGAAGACGGTTAGCTCTTCAATGTAAAGGATTTCCTGTTACGTGTAACGGAAGCAAAAGTTACTGAGTATAGAAACATTTTTTAATGTTATAACTGAAAATTAATGTTACAATTACTGAAATTTAATACACATTTACATTAAATTTAATGCAAATGTACACTAACAATTTCATGCACATATACATCATTTAATTTTTTTTTCAGTTTGTTACTTAAAGTACATTAAATTTGATGTTATTTTCTACAGTGTTGTATTTTATTGTAATCTTAATTTATAAATGTATTAGTGATTGACAGGTAGGGAGTTGCAGGTTCGATCTCCGACATCGAAAAATCCAGAAAAACATTTTTTAATGTCCCCGAAAAATTCGGACCGACGGAGATTCGATTATGCGTCCTTTGAGCGGCCGTTGTCTTTATACAGTATGTAAGAGGCACGCGTTTAGCACTTGAGCCATCGACCGCCCGTAAATTATGACCTTACATGAAACTATAATAAGAAACTAAGTAAAGTATCAAATTAAAGTTTTAAAGTTCAAAGTGGACATCATTAGGGTCTAAATTAAATGGGCATAACAGAAAGAGACTGAACAGGCGTGTACGTAGTGTAGGTATTTCTTGAAAAATTGAGTTTTATTTAGAACTTCAAATTGTTTAGATTTCAATTTTATAATGATGATCTTAAAAATAATCGTTTCTTTGACTTTTAATGCAAGTACGAAGTAAAATTTGTAAGAAATCCCGCTATTGTTAATAATTAAGATTAAGATTTGTAGGAGGTAAGTCAGTGTTCTCGTTTCACCCTAGTAACATTTTATATCCATACAAACGTTCTGAAACATAAGGGGTCTTTTATAAACAGGGGCGAAGGTTGTTGCTATATGTTCGACGCTTTAAGGTGGAGCTTTACTTTCGGTTTCGCAAAAAACTTAATTTTATTCTTATTTATTGTATTTTAAAAATCAAGTGTTAAGGAGCACCTGTATGATATATAGCACACTAAATAATCATTCAATATAACATTTTTTTAAGTACTTGACTGAAATATTTGAATATGAGAGAAGATATTATATGAAAGAAGAGTTTTTTACATGGCGAAACAAATTTTTGTAACCAAATGTTTTATATTACAAGAGTAGATTTTGTTAATTAATGAAAAATAAGTTTTTTCGAACTTTTATTTCGTTCTTCGGATAATTTGAAGGGACTTTCCCATGGAAAAAATTGAAAATTAATTAAAACCCAGAGTTACACCTAATTGTTCATAGCTGCAACCATATGTAAGTACACTGAGAAAACAATATCGTAAAAAATTGCTAATTAATTTTCTTTTAAGAATAATGTATTTTTGTATAAAACGTTTAAATACAAATTTGTATGCAAAAATACAGCATTTTCAAAAAAGAAAATTAATTAGCAATTTTTTACGATATCAATATCGTAATATTTTACTATATGGTTTTTCTCAATGTATAAACAATATAAATATGTTTAAACTTTCAGGGTATATTTAGTAGATACGTTGTAAATACAAATTTTCTTGTATTTTCGTTATGTTCATTATACGTTTTCGCAAAATACGCTTTATGAATATACTCAAAAACCTGGATTTTTAAATCATTTATCAACTTTATTTTCGTTAAAAAATGCTTTATTTCGTATAGAAGTAATATTGTAAAACAAAAATTAAAGTTCAAGCAAATTTATGTTAGTTATGATTGGTGTCAAAAACTAACAAAAATTTTGGGCACTTACACTAAAGTGGTTGATGAATGGTATATTTTTAAAAAGTTGTGATTTTTGCACTTTTTATTCAAAACTTTTAAGGGGTTACATAAAAAAATTTGAAAACTGTAACAACCTATTTTTTATGATGAATACACCATAAAATTATTAGATTCCTTAATGAAAAGCTGTGGGTTATTTAAACGAAGGTAGAGAATCTTAAGGATTTTTTGCATGTTTGGTGGATATAGAATGACAACGATAAAAAAGAGAATACGATGTTTCATTCCGTTAATGGAATAGGTTCTTTTTTAACAGAGCTGTTTCTAGGCCGGGTATACGCAAATGCGGTGCTAGCTTGGAGTAGTTTGTCTCTATTGAATGTTAAATTTACGGCCAGAGAGTAAACATTGCCATGTAGCTTCCATACAGAGAAATCGTAACAGTCGTAAAACAGTCAAAATGCGTGTAGTATGCTGCTCGTAACACAGAAGGAGTAAATTTATTGTTTTATTGCCGTACGCCATAACGCGAAGCGAGAAAAATGTGAACTTGAAAAATCGCTCTTCAAATCGTACAAAATTCGAGTTCATCAAAAAAAAACGGTCGAAATCATAAAGCGTATAACGAGCATATACCCGCTGTAATTTCCAGTCCACGAGTAACGCTATATATATACACCCGTCCAACGTTAAGTAGGTAGTTCCCGCACAATGACACTACACGCTACAGCGCTAAACACCACATCCAAAAATACAACGAATGCGTTTCCCTTCGCAGCTATGCGAGCACATATACATAATTTCGTGCTCTGCTCGTCTGCCTCGGTGCGCGCGCGCGCGCGAGCTCAGTCATCATCCACGTAATAATTTTCCAGGTGATAAATGAAAGCACGAAATTTGAAATTCTAATGCCCGAGGTGTTGCGCGCTTTCCAAACAACGCCAACTACATACCTGCCCGCGCGCTGCTCGCGCGTGAAAATGCCTGTTCATCGCCCCGCGGGAAAATGTTGGCTGATGTGTGTTGTGCGCGCCGAGAGACGCGACTACTTACACCCCTGCATAGTGGCTGGCTGCTCTATCACACGTATATATCCTTCATAACCTGTAGCACAGAACGAGCCTCTCACGCAGATCGTGAGATTATAATAAAAGAGGAGGAGTTGTGGAGGAGAGGATAGGAACGAGATATAAAAGAGCGTTGCGGGCCCGGCGCTTCCTACATGTACGCGAGGCCCAAACTGCCGGGCCTCTATCTCATTGAATAATTTATATTTATTTTAGGAATACCGATGACTCTCGTTTTAATGAGCCGACCACGATCTCTGTCTGATTCACAGCTCGAAGAATATGGTTGTAGGGGAGAGACCGGGGTGAAGCGGAGCGCGAGGCCGATTCGAACACCAGGTAAATAAGTTTATGTTGAGAAATTAGTATTTAACTAAATAGTAATTTTCATCAAAATTACCGTTTACATCAACGATAAATAGTAAAATAAGCCATCGGGAATACACCGAAACCTATATATACATAATTTAGATGATCAAATGAATTTATCTGTAAGCTTCATATCATACAATTTGAAATGTTCAGTTTTAACCTATACACGCATTTGCATTAGATTTAACAGTCAAAGTACATCCGTACGTGTTTATTATCACGTTACTGCAATATGTAGATTTTTATTCTAAACTGACCTGTTCAATTCAATTCAATACATATTATGAAAGGTTTGTCTATGGAAATAAATAAAGAATTCATAAATTAAGTAAAAATCGATCGACAAAACCATAACTATAATAATAATACAGTTCAGATGACAACTACCCAAAATGCAAAATAAAATTTGCGAATTTTACGTGGATAAAATAAATGCAATTAGCCATTTCGTACCGATTATTGTAAAAATAGTTTTTTCCAGTGTAATCAAAAACCTTTTACAAACAGTCTTCTATAAATAAGTCCGAATTAAAGAGAAAAAGTGTTCAATTTCGCCCCGGTCTTTGCTAGTTGTACGTGTCTCGAGCCGCGCGCAGGCACCCGTGTTTGTCCAGGCCGAGCAAGAAAAAGAAGGAGAAAAAAAACAATGCCACATAAATCAAATATAATGAGCGCGCTTTTCGTCAGGTGTTTAGGAATCATCACCATCGCGATTGTGTCCAATACACCGTGCACCAGCGCGCGCGCGCAAAGAAGGGACATTTTGAATATTCATGCGCTCGCGAGGAATGCGGGCGGCAACTGGCAAGTCAATTCTGACCCCGAGAAATAATAATAAAACGACGAAAGAGACAGAGAGCAGCGTATATACACACACACACACATACATATCGAGTCGTCGATGATGTCGTCGTGTTCGCGCTCGGCTTCGGCCGATATATCGAGAAGAGAGAGAGACAGAGAGAACCCCGAAGGCTGTCAGCAGCGCGATGTGCGCGAGAGTCTCGAGAGCCTTGTGCGCTCTCCCGGGCACAAGTCGGGGTCAATGTTACCGCGGCCTGCCTAACTGTATACCGGTAACTGCCGCCGCCGCCGCAGCAGCGATGTTCTTCCCACTGTCTTCCTTTTTCTCTTCTTCGAGAGTTGTGCTCGATGCTGTTGCTGCTGCTGCTGCTTCTTCTTCGGGCTCGCGATGGTTCGCTGCCGCGAACGCGCGGCTTCGTTGTCTTTCTCTCGGGTGGACGTGCCGGAATAGGCGAAGAGAGATGTTTTTGTTTCAGGCTTTATTTGTGCAGTGTTCGCGCTGATACGCGCTGTTCGGCGACGCTGGCAGTCGTGTGTGTGTGTGTATATGGGTGGCGATGGGACACGCGGGATATGTCGCCCCGTCGAGGGAAGATAAAACGGAACTAAAGACTGTTTTGTATTGTTGGGATTTTCAGTTTTAATTTGATTGCTTTGAAATTGGGTATTCTCATAGATGGAAATAAAATGGAGCTTTTTGGAACGTTTTTTCACCTTTAACTCTTCTGCATACTGAGTCGTATTTTCACATTTGGATTTGCTCGAGCGCATGTCTGCAAGCATAATATGTTCTGCAAACTTACACAATGTTCGAAATTATAGTTGACAAAGTGTATCGTACTATTCAGCTTCAATTTGAAATGTTGTGAATGTTTCTTCGATGTAAAGATTAAAATGGGTGATATAGAATATTATAAAAATTATGTGTATTTTGGACGAAATAACTTGACTATGCCCTCAGGAGAGTTTGAACGTGGTTATGAGAAAAGTATGAGTTTTATAAGTAATTGATAAAACATATATCTGCCAACTTTTGTGCTTATGGTTTCTTCTGAGTCCCATTCTATGATTAATCAACTGATTTAATATAAATTACCATGCATAAAAGTTTATTAATTTAATAAACAAATTGATCAAAATCAAGGTGAACACTCTATATATATATATATGGCATTTTTATCAAACTTTTTTTATCAATATAATATTTTCTTAAGGGGAAGTATTTTAAATCAAATTACTTTACGTTGAATAAAAACCATTTAATAATAAACCAAATATGCTTAAAAAATGTTATTTCAACAACTATTTTTCTTTTTTAATTCTTTTTTTTTACTAGCAAGATTATAATAAACGCACTGAAACCTAAATTCATATACCGAGATAAGGCTACCACTCGGTGTGTAATAAACGATATTCAAATGTATTCAAATGAAATCCTCCTTTACTATGTTCCTCTAGTATTTTTAACGTAAAATCTCTCACTTCTGTAAAAATAAGTGTTTTTACTTATAATTCAAATAAATTTCAGCATTATCCAAATTTTAGCACCTTTGTTTTTAATCACTGCGCATCCCATACGTAAATCACAAAACTACTTTTTTTCGAACCCTACTTTGCCTTGTTGCCTCGTTTCAAATTAAAAATAAATTATCTATACTATATATCAAACGAAACATATTATAAAATATCACAATCCACATCGCAAAAAGAAAAAAGAATTTTTGCTAAACGCCTTGACAAAAGTCTCGTTGCCTTACAGATAAAATAACTCAGTATCCATAGCTGTAGGCATACGTATATTACATATAGAATGTACACGTACAGCGAGTCCTCTCGCGACTTTTGCTCCTCCGCGCTACTGCCGCCGCTGCTGCTGCGAGGAAATATTTCACGAGCGGCGGCCGCGCGCATACCGGCTACTTTCGCGTCCGCTACGCGTGATTGATTGAGCCGTAAAAGGTAGGCTAAATGATCTGTAAAATCAACAGCGCTAGAAAAAGAAAGAGTATATACACGAGAGACAGAGGGAGATGGAGAGGGAGAGAGAAATAACCCACAAGGCACATTGCGCCTTCCTCTTCTTATATTACCCGTTGTTGCGCTCCTCTCTCGCTCTCCTTTTTTTTTGTGCAGTGTCTCAGCGCTCTCGGTCGTCCGTTTATAAATCCTCCTACTCTTCTTCTTTTCATCCTTCGTGTTCCTCGGTCCAGCCTCTCTCGCTCTTCCCGTGTTATTTACAGCTTCGCGGATAGAGAGAGAGCGAAAGAGACAGAAACAACGAGAGAGAGGGAGAGAAAGGAGGCTGCAAGGATGAGCGAACAAGTCCTTTTCTTACCGGCGACACACTGCCGGAGTATATAGAAGGCAGTGCGCGCAGAAGAAGAGTATAAGAAGCAGAAGAAGAAGAAGAAGAAGAAGAAAACGAGGCGACGTCTAACAAGCTTTCCATTCCGCGCACCGGGGCACAACGTATATATACACCGGTTTAATCCCTCGGCTGATGCTGCTGCTGCTGCAACCCCTTCCTTTAGCTGCGCAGTCGTCCCGTTGCGAGAGACCTGCCGCTGCCGAGGAAACTCTCCCTTACTTTGCCCCTCGACTTTTTGCCCCTGAGCCCCGCGCCTCGCAGCCCCGGCTTTTGTCTCGCGTGTATACGGTATACGCGACTATATAGTCCAGTGTTTACCTTTACTCGCTTTACTCGCTGTGCAGTCTGTCCTTTTTTTGGGGTCGGTTTTTTCTTCTCTTCGGAGTTTACGAAAAAAAAAAATAAAAGAGGAGCGGAATCCGGTGTGTAGGCGAGTGCCGAGAGAGGGAGAGAGATAGGATGGAAAAGGCGGTCAAGTGAACGGAAAAATGATCCCGTGCGCTGAATTTCCGTTAAGAATTTCTGAAATTGGAATGCGTGCCGCGGGAGACGCTCGAGCGCGTATACGAAAGACGAGAATTTGGGTGTAATTATGTTTGATGGTATAATTAAGGTGATTAGAGAGTTTTTAGCTTAGGTGTGTTTTGACAACGCTACATTTCTCGAATTATTTAACATCGTTAAATTATTGGAAGTATTAAAAGCTATCTAAGTAATGTTTATACATTGGGCCACTGTTTTGGCTCAGTTCAATTTTCAGCGGAAAACAATATATTATCGTGGATTGATTTATTTACGGTTTCAACAAATAACTTATATTTAAACATGAAAGAGATGGTCAAATACTTTCGCGTCATTTTGGAGCTCCGCCAAGAAAAGTTTTTTATTTTTCTCGTCGTTGACTTTTTGTCCTCGATCGTACTAGACAAGCTTTTGTCTCTCGTGTCCACTTCTTCTACGAACAGTTGAGCACGCATAGGTAGCCTTTTTTGAGTTAACCATGTACAAACTAGGGCAGTTGGAGTTGGAGAAAAAAATTTGAAAAAAGCTCAAGTTTTTACATTTAAAATAAAAGACAGTGTGATTGTGCATATAAAACATTATATTATCATTTGACATATTATTTCATTAAATATAATATACAGAAAGATAAAATATAAAAAATTAAATATAAAAATTTAAATACAAATGCATAAAAATATAATATAAAAAATGAAGTATAAAAATAAAATATAAAGAATAAAATATAAAAATAAAATATAAATAATCAAATATAAAAATAAAATATAAATAATAAAATATAAAAATAAAATATAAAAGATAAAAAATACGAAACGATTTTCGTATAATTCGTCGAAACATAAATACAACAAATATTTTCAACCAAACTCTCGTGTCAGTTCCCAAAAAACCGTTCGCCCAACCAAAATTTGAGAGCTAATTAAGTTTCTAAATCGTTGGACGCACAAATTTCACGGTCTGCAACAAAGAGAAAACGTTATACCCGGCGTCGGGACAATTCTGTTGTACGCGCATAACGTTCGAATTCCGCAGGAATTTACTGCGTGCAGCTATTATAGCGCGCAATCTTGCAACGGACTTCCTCACTCCCGCTGCTCGGGCGGCAAAAAATTTTGCCGCTCTTCGCCGGGAAAGCCCTCGCCTCTTCTGTACTTCTAAGTCGACCTCCTGACCGCACGCGCCCCCCGCTTTTCTTCTTTCCGGCTCTCTCGTCCGGTTTCGCTCCCCTCGATGTCCATTTTTTTTTTCGAAGCCGCCTCGGCAATGCAGAAAAAAAAGGACGTCGGGTGCGGAAAGTCGAAAGTAGAAAGCGAACGACGGGTGCTCGGCGGGGTGTATAAATGAAAATTCCCGCGCGGCGCTTTGGCGCAAGCGCAGGAGCGCTTGTAGCTACGCTTCGCTCTCCGAGGGAAGTCTCAAATGAATAACAGGCACTGTAAATTGTGGCTGCGTAGAATCTGTACGAGCTGGTGTATTTACGCGTCACAGTTGTTCTTTGAATGAGGTAAAATGATATGAGGGGATTCATTCGTTGTTATTATTCAAGTTTATGTATCATAAAAGATATGTGAATTGGCTTCATTGGTCAGTTTATAAGCTACGCTGAAAGTGAGGCATTTACTAGGTACTTGCTACATTAGTAAAATATTCATGGTTATAATGGTAGTACAATTACTCTCTTGATCGCAAGTTTATCATTACACTACAATGCACTTGACATAAAATCAATTTTCAACAACAAGGACTATGGAATATACTTAGACTATGACAACTCAAAATTCTATGTTTTTGTAAAAACAAGCAAGTTACGTCCATGTTTCGGGAAATAAAATTATTTTACAAGTCTTTTACGTTATTATATTACAGAAGCTAAACATTTTTAAACAAATTTTCAAAGTACCTATATGAAATGCTGTTCGTATGAGCTTTCTTTTGTATACAAAGTCAAGTTTGAGAATTTTAAGTCTTCTTTCTCAATAATGCTTACGCATTTACAATATTTATAATAAATTAATTTGAAAGAATTCTATTCAGATCATACCAAAAACACACAATTAAAATTTCTTTATAATCTAAATAAATACAAAACTTTGAGATTTTAGTCTACTCTATTCTTAAGAAACGCATCCTGGGTTGAATCTTGAAAATTAACATTAATGTTTGAGGCCTCACTATAATTTTCTTTTTATAACAAGATACCAAAATAAGAAAAATATAACAAGCTGAGTATTCATATTCAAATACGAATACATAAAGTGTATTTCATAAACTGATAGAAACAATCTACAGATGTCAGGTACTATTTTTCAAGTCATTTTACAAGCGATGTTGCAAATTCATTGCATCGAGCGTACTGATTTTACAAAAACATTTTTTACAGCGCAGGGTCTTGCTCATTCGTTCTCCGTCCGTGTATATACAGCGAAAGAGGGAAAATACGCCGTTCAAAGCTCGTCGAGCGAATTGCCGCGAGCTGCAGCGCGCGGGTGTACTGCGAAATCTTGAGCGTCTTGTCGTGTAACAAAAAATGAGAGGGAGAAAGAGGAAAAAAAAATAAATAAGAGCGAACTCAGAAAAGACGGTTTTACGGTGATTAAAAGCTTTTGCGCGTCTACTTTCTTCTTATACCACTGTGCCTCTTTGAAATGAAGTTCGCGAAAATTAAAATTTTGAAGACGGTTTGAAATGAAAGGTAAACCTTCGTTCTTTCTATCCTTTTTTTTTATTACACGTCAAAAGATTTAAAAATATTTATTTAACACGTTCTTATATAAGAGTAAACTGTAACTTGGTAATAATTATTGGCGCAAATTAAAATACGGTGTACTTTGTGTCAAAACAGTTTAGAGTAAAATAATTACAAGAGAAGTCATTTGAATTCCTTTGACCTGAAAGTGTAAACTCAGTGAGTAAAATAAGAATTAAATTTATGCAGTTGAGTTTATACCTAATATTAAAGCCTATAAACATGATTTAAAAACATCAATTAGTTACTTTCACTCCGTTCGAGTCTACTAAAAGTAATTATTTTTAATAAAGATTTACAGACGCAGCGCGATACACTCGCATCGTTACTTGAAATTTCTAAATTTCCATAGCCAGGCATCGGGCGGCGCTCAACGTTTTAATAACCGTGTTCCCTCGTTCTCCCCGCTCGCTACCTATCGCACGAAAAACACTGTAATCCATCAGCTTTATTACAAAGCGCGCATAACTCCGACCATCCACGCGCGGACGCGGGTCTTTCACTCGGGCAATGTTCTCCCCGCGGACTACGTATAAAACTTTACAATGAACTTAAAATTTTCATAAACTTCAGCGTATACGTACACACACACACACATACATGTCATAAGAAACTATACGTACTCTCGAAAAGAAACTCGAGAAACATTCCTCGGCCGCGAAAGAGGCATACCGGGTAGTCTCGTCAAAGCCAGAGCGCGCGCGCCCGACGATTAAAAAGCAATAATAATGAGAGCGAGCGCGCATATACATAGAAAAACACTAAGTCGCATCGAGAGGCTGAGCAGCAGCAGCGGTATAATAAAAAGGCAGAGTACGCCGCGGCGAAGACGTGCACACGTATAAACTCTTCTTTACGACTCGTAAAGCCACCAACGACTGTACACACGCCGTGTACCCACGCGTATGCGTATTGTTCGTGAATACTCGTGTGTCCCGGTACCCCGTTTGCTCCTGCTACTCGACATTATATATCCTGAAGTCTCGTGTCAGCGCGAGTATAGAAGACTCCTCTCCTCAAAAAACCCGTGATAGAAAAACGCATAATTCTGGTCTTCCGGGCGGTCGCGTATAATACACGTAGAAAGAGAGCGAGAGACGACCACCTTCGCGCTTTGTAAAAGCTTCGAGGGAAGTCAAAGCCCCAAATACACGGCCCATTATACCGCATTCTGACTCTTTTTAGTCTACTATATGGCTTTCTAAAGTCTCCCGAGTTTATATACACACGCATTGGGAGCGAGAGTTTATAGTGAAAAGCCTCGGTGTACTTAACGTCGTTGTCACCGCGGCCAGGTGACAACAACGCGGGGGTCTTCCTTCTCTCTCTCTCCCCCCCCCCCCACACACACAAACACACCAGTGTATCTCCCTCGACATTTTCTCCGGAGGCACTTTTCGAAAAATCGGAGGAGGGAGGGTCTTTGGAAAATATGCGTTTAGAAAAGTTGCGGAGTCGCCGTGCGCGTTGGCTCAGTTTAGCGGGAAAAAAAGGGGGGCGCGCCGGGAGACGCGGCATAAGCTATGGGATGCTGCATCAGCGAGAGAAAAGCTTTGTTTTCCTATGTACCGGCGTAGAGCAAGAGGGAGAGACACCCCCTGCTGCTAGCGAGGCAAAACTCCCCGCGGATACAACGGGCAACGTGTCAAAATAGGCAGCGGCGGGTCCAATGTAGGCTCTCTCTCTTTGACCCTGACGCGGCTTTCGACTTAAAACTACTACTACTACCTCTACGGCTCCAGCTTCTCTCTGCGTGACGACTAACCAGAGATCGACCCTTTTCACCGAGCCTCGACGTTCGGCTATTCGCTTACCTGCGGGGCTTCTCTCGCCCTCTCTCTAACTTATACGATCTTTCTGCGCTTATACACAGGCAGCTCGACTTTTGGCTTCTTCGCGCCTCGGGATTATAATATGCAGCCAAAGATTTTGCTGGTGCGCTCTGGAAGATTAAGCGCGGATCGAGAGTCTCGTGCGTCCGATTAAGGGAGGTGGGCGTTTTTTTGCTTCCTCTACTTCGGATTTTGCAGGAGAGCGTCGCATAGGCGATAATGCGGTTAGCCGTCAGGATGGGAAGATGAGGTGTCCGGAGGTGGCAATAATGCGAATTTTTGGGTGGCTGTGGCGAGGAATGAGGATTAGGGAGGAGAGAGAGAATGGGAGGAGGAGATGAGAGGGTAGCGTGATGGTGCAAATATTTTTGACGGAAATTAGAAGATGAAGAGCCGTGATTATTTTGATTTATTGCCATAGTGATGTTGGGATCGTTTGGTGTTTGATTTGTGTAGATTGTTTACGTTTATTTAAATAAACGTTGCACGATAGACATCGATAGCGAGTTAAATCGAAATAATGTAAATTGCTGTTAGATACGTAGAATATTGGACTCCTACTATTGTAATATTGTATGTATTATTAATACAATTATTGTAATTTTACGTGTATGTATTATTAATTAAATAAAATAGGGTATTATTAAAACAGAAATTGTATGAGTATAAAATAAAATTACTGAAAGATAAATATAACGGAAATTTTAATAAAAGTAGCTGAAAGCATTAAAAATATTCCATTATATACTTTTTTAATAAAAAAAGATTATAATATAATTTCCGTTTCAACAATAGCTCAAATCTACTTCAGTTTAATATTAAATTTTCATTTTTATTATTTCGAGAGCATATTATTTGATCATCACATCCTGGAGATTACTTAAATAAACCATAAACCTATAATTGGATGTACATTATTATGACTTAATAATGTTACTTTTTTATTTGTGTCAATACAAAAAGTCCGTGTATTTTCTTTATATTTATAAATAGAACTACATTTAAATTAATGGAGTAAAATCATATCTTCTTAAAAAAAATAAAACTAACCTTGTTTCAAATAAATGTTTTCCTTAATAAAATGTTGTTACAGTTTATTGTCAAAAAGAGTGAAAAAATTTTTCTATATGAATAAATGATTTTGAATATGATATTATATAGTATTATTTAATTTTATTAAGAGAAACCTAAATGTATCATCCTTTAATATTTCTCTGAAATTAATGATGCTGTGAATTATAATTATAATAATTATTTACATAATTCTTTTTTTCTGATTTGTATGAAGTGTGCATTTTACATAATAGAAAAATGTACGTTCTAAAATATCACCTCAAAACCAATCAATTATTTCGGCTATGTAAATTCTAGTCTTGTGCATTCAAAATTACAGCTCAAAACAACGCTTAAAAAAAAAGAGAAACCCACAGACGGACAGACAGTCAAAATCCTCTCCGAGCGTTTTTCTCTCACGATCCAAAAGCAATTTTTCATCCCGCGGCCGAGGGCCCAAAAAGCACAACAACCGACCGACACGACTCCTCGCATCCTCCTTCAAGTTTTCCGCCGTTCGGCGTCTTTGGTCCCTTCTCGCCGTCTCGCCGCAAGAGCAAAGGGACTGTGCGCGCAAGGCGAGTAAAGGCAACACCTCCCCGCTTCGCCTAATTTGCGGGCTAAATCTCGAGAGAAAGAGCGAGAGATAAAGTGGAAGCGCTTCTAATCGCCATCCGCAGCCGGAGTACAGCGCTTCCTTCGCGTATAATTTTTCCTCGACGGCGAGAGATAGTTGCTCGAGGAAAATGCCCTGGATTTCCGGTACTTTTCTCGCTGTCCTCCTATACTCTTTGTCACAGCGCGCGCGCGCGCGGCAAGCCATGGCTGTACGAGTTGCGGGTACGGGGCAATTTTAAAGCAATCAGCGAGAGGAATCGTTGGAGCGAGGGCAATTCGGGAAGGAATTCTGGTTTACCGAAAGGAGCGAGGGACTTTTTGTGGTACTTTTGTTTGGCATTTGTTCGAACGCGAGTGTTTACGTTTAGTGGATGGAATAAAGCGTTTTTTAGAAAAATTTTATGTAATGATGGTGTGTTGAAAAATGTTGTAAGGGTCTGATACTGAGCACGATCAATATAAGATCGATATATCGCCGCTTGATATAGGTGATTTAAGAGAAATTTGAAAGTGTTTCTGTGCTAGATATTTGTTTTATAATTTAAATATTATTTGAATTACTACCAATTTATTTAGCGGGGATAAAATTTTGAATTTTTCTGAATAATCAACCATATTAAGCAATCATATGTTAAGAGTCCAGTGTATTATAGCGTAGAATTTTTGAATTTCTCTATGAGACAGTAATATTTGAGAAAGTTTTTTACAGAAAGTGTAGAAGAATTTAATCAGATGCGCTGAGTTCGAAAATGCTACTCACAAGAAATTATATATGTGTGTGCATGTAATTAATTATGTATCCCATTTTGTCAGATGAATGCATTTATTGTGAGAAAGGAAATATGAAAAAATGGGGTTTTATATAAAATAAAAAGTTTTCAAAAATTATGACATTCTGAAACTCAATTTAGTTGCCAAATATTTTTTATGTTGAATTTAAAAACTCCTTAAGAAAGCATAGCATTAACGTAACGGAGCACTTGTTTTATGAAAATTATTATTTTGTTAAATATTAATAAGAGTACAATTAAATATAGAATGTATTCTCTTCAAAGATATGAGTTGTAAGTTTTGAGTCTCTAAAAATCGAATGTATGAAATAACATATAACGTCAGTGTACACTTTAACATTTTTTGAATTTATGATAGTATTATGCAAGCAGGCGTAATGATTTATGATTTATGAAAAAGTAATGTGACAAGTTCTTGACAGTGGAGTTTTTCATGGACATACTTTAAAATTTCGGTTTGAAAGAAGCTGACTGCTGACTTTGGTGGAAGTCGGATACAATGACGCTTCAAATCGGTCGGCCATATTTTGACTGTATAATAAGTTCATAGTCATTCTATTAAAATTAATTTTCACTATGACGCGCAACAAAAATTTCTATATATATTGTATGAACACTTTCTATTGTAAATATTTTTCTTGCTACATAAAGAAGTGCTTGCTGTATTATTTTTTCTAAATCTTAACTTGTGAATAAAATTGAATGTTATGATATACATATATTGTTAATAAGAGCCTTATTTTTATTTCTCGATAAGAATAAACAGGAAAATAACTGAAGAATGTATCCATTGTAGATAACTCCGTAATAATTTTGAGTGAATCATTGCGTAAGTAATCAATTTATTTGTTATGTTACTGTTTTTGACATGATTTTATATAAGCTTGTCATTTGCAGTTACAATATTGATGCGGAATATTCAGAACTCTAATTATTTAATACAATATAAGTCCTCTCTTTATTATTGCATACAATAATGATGAAGAACTGGTCTATAACCAGACCCATAGAAATCTTTGAATAATGTAGGGTAATTAAATATATCAATACGATAAATTCCCACTTCAGTATAGAACAGAGTGAAGTGGTGCTTACGATCTTTTTTAATTAACTTATTTTTGCATAATTGAATGAAAGTCTTAAAGATAGCAGCTAATTTTAAAGCTAAAAGGCACAGCTCTCAAATAATATCTGTAGAGAATGATTTCTCATTGAGTCTTGTAAAATGTTAAAATAGAAAAGTTCAGGTATACTAACGACACTCGAATATTGCTTGAAATATTTAGCACGCGTTTATTCGCCATCGTTATTCGTTTCCTATGTTCTTTCGCCAATAGCCAATTGCTGGGCAAATTTCGTGCTAAACAAACAGAACTCTGACCATAAATAACGATCGCGAAACCCCGCTGCCGCTCGTCAAATAAATCAGTTTCGCAAGCCGAACGCGCAACGATTATAAAAATACGACACAGTGTAAAACCCGTAAAAAGGACTATTGACGTTTCAAGAGAGAGAGAGAGAGAGTGGGTAGAAAAAAAACGCGCATAATGCGTCCATTCCCGTGGACGCAAAGCTCCCGTAAATCACTCATTGCCGCGAGAATTTCACGTGGAGCGAATATTATCGCGTTAGTCGACCGTCGGCAAAAGTCAGTTCGAGGGCGGTGGTGGGCTCCGGCGAAGGTATCCCCCACAGCGAAATGATGATTTCGACCGTGAATTTACACAATCCATAAGGACCTCTCGTTCACGTGGAAAAGCCCGACGTATAATACACACAGGTATATACGTGATTAGTGGATCCGAAGGCTGTGCGCAAAGCGAGGACCCATTACCCCGCGCGATGCACACTTTTATTGGCCCGCCATAAATTACCCGTAACGCGCATCCCTCGATAATAAGCCTTAACGGGCTTTTGCATAACCTTGTAAATATTGACGCGCGCGCGCGCGCAATTTCCTCTCTGCTTCTTCCACGGGAAGGAAGCAAGAGTCTCGCCGCCAAAAAGTCAGACGAGCGGGGCGCGTGCTGCCGCAGGAAGGTCGTCGTCGCCGGAGACAATTTTCTTGCCAGCAGTGCGGGCTATAAATTTTTCCCTCGAGCTCCGAAAACTCTCTCTATATATCTATATATACCCGGGTAGGTTAGAGGTCCGCAAGGTTATATCTCTTAACGGCGATCTGCGTGTAAAACGAGCGGAATCGCGCGCGTCCCGGCTTCGTTTCTCCTAGTTCTCTCTGCGAGGTCTTTTTCTACCGCTCGTCGTCGAAATCATAAATTACGGGCGTTTCTACGTTTGGCAGCGTGTTGTGCTGCACGCAATCTGCCCTGCAAATCGGTGTATGAGGGGGGAAGGGACATCGATTTTTGGACACGATCGCTGACAGTATAATGCGCGCGGGACGAGAAATTTCTCGGGATTCTAGACGCGCGCGCACGCGCGCACGAGTTGAATGCGGAGAAATCGTTAACGATTTGTTGGTTTTTGGGACTTTGGAGCGCCAGCGTTATTTCTTCTATTTTTCTTCTTCTTTTTTTGACCGAAGGCAGGTGTTTGAGGGTTTTACTATGCGCGCAAGGCGCACATAAATTATGCGGATGCGAGCGATCGAGAAAACATTTGGTATTGTGTTGCGGGGCGTGCGACGAGAAAGAAAGATTTTTCGAATATCGAAATGGGCTCTATTGTGCGAGTGACTTTTTTCTTTGAAGGTGTATGCGTATAGTATAGGTATATGGCTTTTTTTGTGGGCTGACCGAGACGCGCCCTACTTAGACAATAAAAATTTGACTTACTTATCTCAAAGTGATCGCGCCTACATTCAGGCATTCGGTGAATGTATAGGTGTTCATTATTCAATGTTCGGTGCGCCGTGAAATATTGCTGCGGTTTGTCAAAAGAATATTTTTATAAGTCGTGTATTATTATTTTTTATTATTGTACACTTGCAGGTTTATTGCTTCAAGATGAAAGACAACTAATTTGTTATTTTTTTTATTTTAAATGCAATATACACTGAGTAGATTAATGAAACTATACATTTACTTTATTTAATTTAAACGCATGAACAATTAATTTATGAAGTAAGGGAATGTAATTACTTGAAAAAATCATGAGTTTTTATTTACTTTAACGCAGCTTCTATGCATTATTAAGTATTTAAATTAAATGATCGTTATGCTTAATAAGTTATGAAAAACATTTAATAGTTAAGTGTTTTTTTTCTTAATGTTTATAGGAAAAATATAAATAGGTAAAGCATATTTCAAAAAGAATTCGTATTTTTTATAGATGATGATATATATGCTTTATGTATTTGAAAATATATAAAACATAACATGAAACTATATCTTCACGAAAAATCTACGATCTTTATTGCAAATGGTAGAACCGTAATTTTCAAACACAATCGTTGACAGAAAGAAAGCGCAGCGCATTTTATACGCATAAAATACAATAATGTTATCGAGATCGTAAACAATTTTTATTCATTTTTAAAACCCCGTGGTTTTCAACTGTGCAGGTATAAGAAACTTTCCAATTCTAAACATAAATTAGAAAAAATTCAAGAATACGTTTGGTTTCTCATTGTTACGTTATAAATAGATTTCCCAAACACACTCAAATAGTTTCCATTCAGACCTATTCTTACTGAAAAAGCAACCCACAGTTTTGTTGAGGCTCGCCACAATGTCCCCTACTGGGAAGAGAAAAAATAACCCATCGTTTCTCAAAATAGTCCGACGCCTTTTAGTGTACATACATCAAACCACGTTGATTTTTTTCCAAAAATATTATTCTTATGCAAAAGTTAAACGATAACCGTAGACAATTTTTCATCGTCATCGTTGAATATTATTACGTCAATTAACATCGTAAAATTAATTATAAGCTACTATCGAATTGATAAATATGTTTCGAATGATAATTGTTACTCATAATACCATACGTCTCACTGCGCTCATACCATACGTTTAATCATCAATTACATCGAGTTCTCGGACGTCCAATTCGAAATTAAAAAAAAAACTAAGTAATACGCGTCAATCAATTTCCTACGCCATAAACGACACGGACAGCGCATTTGAATTTCTCGACTCAACCGAATTCCCATCATGCTTACGCAATTCCAAGCGTTCCCGGAACCATCAACATTATTAAGAAAAAAAAAACAATTATTGTCGTAAACCAGCAATTTCCATACCGAAAAAAGCTCTATTAAATATTGGTTTTCGTAATAGCCGCCTAATAAGCGCCGCCATACGCTGGCCGCGCGCGACTCCTCCCCCGACTTTTGAAAAAGTAGCGGCTGACGCCGCTTAAAAAAGAAGGAAGGAAATAATTTTCAATCCCCGTCGAAGGTTATACACCTTATATATACACGCACACACGCACACTCCCGAAATTCCCTCGACCCGCTCGTTCGCTCCCTAATTAACATCGCCACCACGTATACACACGTATACGCCACATAAACAAGCTTCGGTCTTCTAAAAAAAAAATATATATATCCTCTTCTCCGACTAGCTTCGTATAGCACACACACACACACATGGGTCTATAGTCTACACGCCTAACTATATATACACGAGAAAGGCAGAACGCGCGCGGGCCACATCCTAGATCCTTCCTCCAGATATCGCCTGCGATACAAGGGAACGTCCACACACGCGGGGCATCCCGAAATTCGTACGGTTCGACGAAAATATTAACGCCGCGAGGCTCTCGATTCCCATCGGTGGTGTAAGAATTAAGCAGATATAGCCCCTAGCGCGCGCGCGGCATTGACAGCGCGGCGCACGGCGAAGACGAGCCCTTATCTGTCGGATTCGATCGCCCGACGACTTCCTCTCCAAAAAACTTTCACTCTCCAGTCTCCCTATACGTACACATATACACGCATACATACAATACGTATACGTAGCGCGCCTGGTACACGTCCTATCGAGATTCAAGGTTGTACGTACGATTGTCCCGGGGTATATACACGCGCGCGGAGTGAGTCCGCGCGCGCTGACAGAGTAGCATTCTCGCGTCGCGGTACCGATATCATTAATCACGCTCTGCGCCGCGGCCGTCTCTCTCTCTCTTAAACTCGCTTTCTTCGTGGTATGACTCTGTCTGTCTCGCTGTGTGTGTGCATTATGCAAGTCATTGCAGCGAGAGGAGAGCAAGGATCGAGCGAAGCGCGCCCGGTTAAATGTCCAATTAAGGCGCCTGCCCTTCGCGCTCCGCGATTGCACGTGTGTGGGTAAGGTGTGACGCGCACGCCGGAGTCAGAGTTTCACGCCGTTTATTGCGGTCAATCGAGGGAGTTATGTGTGAGTGTGTGTGTATCTGTGTGTGTGTATTATCTTGTTTGGTTATATATACGGCGCGCGCAGAGCTTTGTGCGCGGGGATGGATTGTGAAGCGTTTATGGGAACGGGAGGAAAGGGTAAATCGCGGTTAGATTTGCCGAGGGGCTATTGTTGACCGATTTATATAGTGTTACGCTAGGCAAGATTAATTGGAGCGATTGATTAGGCGTTTGACCCGTAGCTTCCTATAAACGGGCATTGTATATGAATGTCGGTTTATACTGCTCTATGAATCAATAATTGCTCTCTTGCGTAGAGAACGTCAGGAGTGGATCAAATTAAAAATGCGAGATGTGATTTCTGGAAGAGGAAGATTGGCTTTTTTCCGATTTTGAAACGAGATTTTCGAGATTTAGACCAAAGTTATATCTTTATAATAGTAGAAATTTATTTTCTAACTTATTTTGTCTACTTTCAATAGTTATATTCAATTTTGGTAGAATAATTTCGAAAATCTGACATCAGAATCGGGAAAAAATCATATTATTTATCAGATTTTATTCCATTTTACGCATTTTATAGGTGATAAACAGGTCAACATTTATATGAATATGTAGGCAATAATTAGTAAATTTCATCTACAAAATGATGCATATTTGGTTACATTTATTGCTCTAATTTTTATTTAAAGTAGGCAATAACAATATTACAATTGCTACTTGTTACAAAATATTTCTATATGTATAAAACAGATGTTTTGTTGATAAGTAAAGCTTAATACAATTTTTTTAGGTAGATCTTAGTACTGGTTAATAGTGCGCAAATATTTAATTTAATTAAGTGGATGCTGAATGGCGACATTACAGTTTTTCGTTTTATTCAGAGAATATAAAAGATTTTCCAATTTCGCGAACGTACGCACAGCCTATGTATCACTTATGCGTACGTTCGTAAATTTGCGATAAACTAAAAATTGACTGCATAAAACGAAAATTCGATAATGTCGGTAATGGGTACAAGGTATAGGACTCCGGTCTCCCCTTAAATTGCCTCATTAATTCGTAGAAAATCCAAGTGCTCGTAATCTTATATTTAATGCATATAAACTATTTCAAAAGTACCGAAACAGAGTCATTTTTATTCTTTGCTAATGAACTTAACTCTTAAAGCCTACGTTCTCTTAATTAAATTGTATAAATTACCCGAAAAAATCGCTTAGTGTAATCGGTTATAAATTCCTGCACTTTAGCTTGAGAAGAAAAAAGGTTCGACCGAATCCATCGCCAACCTACGAGTCCAAAAATAACCCGAACGTATTCATAATCCAACATCGAATCGAAATCGCAAAAAAGAGACCGTGCCGCCACCGCAGCCCCTTATTCCGCAATAAACGCCCATCGACGAACAAACACACAGATCCTCGACTGTGCCTCTTGCTCGCTCGCGCACACTCGATCCGTCGTATAAAATTCAATCATCGGCGTACAGCGGTTCTTCCTCTCTTCGCTCAACGCCTCGATTTCGTCTTATTATATTCGCCATCGCGTATAACGCACTTGTCCTACGGCGTCGATCGGCCACGATTGTTATGATTTACACAGAGATATATCCTACGAAACTTCCTCGCGCAATAAGAATAAAAAGAAGAGGAGGTAGACGCAGACGTGCAGAAGAGCGTTGGTTGGGCTTCGCGCGCGCGTAAATGTCCGTGAGTGATTTCGGGGTTTCTCGATGTTTCAAGGTGCGGAGCATGTTGTCGATCGTTTCTGGACGATGATTTTACGTTATTTCGAATCGGCGTTTGTTGCGGCCGACGTGCGGGCTTGTAACCTACGAAATGGCCGTGAAGAGAAAAAGAGGAGAACTCGATTGTGCCGCGTGTATCTATAAATTTTGACTCGGTGACGGCTGCTCGCGCGCGCGCTGGGGGGAACGCGCCATTCTTTTCACGTCAATTAACGCAGGATTTTGGACCTCGATGTGAAACGTATATAGAATAGAATATTTTATACGCACGGACACTTACGAGACACTTACAAGCACAAATTATCTTTAGACGTATATGTTCAATAGCGCGCTCGCGGATTCGCGGACGCGTGTACGATTTATACAATGCGTCAGAGTGAAGTAAGTGGTTCTACGGTGATTTTTTATGATTTTTTATGGCTTGACCTTTTTAATATAAATAATATTTAGCTTTTTATTCGTTTTTACGCCGAAAACAATTTAATTTGTTTCATCGCAGTACAGAATGCAATGAATGTCGAAACATAAAATGATCCTTTCTTATACTAAATTAATGAATTTTTAACTTAATTTTAGTACAAAAAATACTTTATACGAAAATAAAAGTCCTTCATACACTTTGAAAATTAAGTTTAAAAAGTTGCGAATTTATAGTACAATAATAAAATTTACGTAAAAAATTATTTTATTTTCAAAAATTATAAAATACATTATAGAGTAAAATAAATTATTAATTTTCTAACACTTTCCTGCAAATACGCAAATATTTCAGCATAACTCAACAAATTAATTTAAAACAAATATACATTTCCCTAAATCACTTTGAATCGAATTGTTCTAAATTGATTAAGTGTGCTGTGTACACGCAACAAATATAATATCAGCAATGTTTCAGGTCATGTAAATAATAAAAAATGAAGGTAATATTTTTTTTCACTAAACACCGTTTATATGTTATATTTAATAACTTTGTCTGACACTCCATTAAGCTTGATATACATGAATACAATTGAAACATTTATAATTAAAAAAAATAATATCTCTGACCCACCTGCTCCGTTACGCAAGGATACTCGTAAAATAATCATCGATATCAAATATCAGCATACATATACTCTTAATTAAACGAAAAAGCGCGCTGCTCCCAATTAATATTAAACTATATTACGAAGTGAATAACCCACCACTTTGATAAATCTTACGTAAATGCATATAAAGTGATTCCGCAAAGACTCGAAAATGCATCCTCGCGGCCAGAATAACATATTTCGAGTCCCCATATTAAATTACCAACATATATATCTTATCATTGATTTTCTGCCGCGTAACTCGTCGAATATGTAACCGAGAGAGAGAGAGAGAGAGAGAGAGAGAGAGAGAGAGAGAGAGAGAGAGAGAGAGAGAGCGAGCTTCCATGTTTCTCGACCTGATTAAATTAGCACTGTATACCCCATTATACGTTGCATCGGCCGCGCGCGCGGCGGCTTAATTAATACACTTATGCGATTTCAATGCAGGGCAGTGCACCTTTTCAGCGTGTGCCACACACGTGCAATTGGTCCCGAATCCGCGCGGCGGGCGCGCTCGTGCACAGGAAGGAGAAACCGCATCGGCTGAAATATGACCGCGTTAATTTCCGCTTTCGGCACGAGCGCGGTGCATTGCTGCGGCGCTAATGCAGATGCTTCCATCTCTCCCCCTCTCTCTCTTCATTTTTCAGTATTTTCGTCAAAGCTAAATGGTTATGGCTGGGGTTGCATTAACGTGTAATAGGCATAGAAGAACGAACAGCCACCTCGCAACATAATAGCGAGAGAGAGAGAGAGAGACAGAGATAGACGCTGGTCCTATGGGGCTGCTGTATATACGCACTTTCACCCCTCTACTGCAGATTCATAGAGCCTACATATGCAGCATGCGCGCGCGTGTGTGCATGTGTACGTTTATGGTGGTAAGCGGAGAACAGCGTGTGGCAACATTTGTGGGCAAAATGGCATACCATATGCGTGGTGCGAACACGAGCCACAACATTACCATTTGTCTTCTTCGTCGCTACAACCCTGGCCGGCGCCGCTGGATATATTTTCGACAATTCGACGCAGCGGCGGTAGTGTGCGAGCCTTCCGCCCATTTAACCTTCTATCGTTTGTAGTATGAATTTTAATTTATCGGTAATGTTGCCGCGCCACTGCGACTGGGAGGGGGGGAGCTGTACGTATTGGGAGGGGAGGTGGTGCGCAGGCCGGTGTTATGCGCGCTGAAAGTGTGTATATGTATACACGAGGAGCGAGCCTATAAAAAATAATTAAACCCGCTTATTGATTGCAGCCGCATATGCAGCCGTGTACAGTGCAAGTGGTTTTCTTTTATGTGTAATAGGATGATTTCTCGGTCGAGCGAACGTGTATGGCGTGTACTCGAATAAAGTATAATATCGTGCGGTTTTTTATCGTTGCTGGTGTTGCGTTAATTTGTGTATGTGTAATTAAATAGGAGAGAGGTATCGTATGTAATTGACATTAGTGAGTTATGAAAAAATGAACAGGATTCACTGAATCGAGCGCGACGTATCATTATTTATTATTAAAGGAGGGAAAATATGCTTTCATCGCGGATAATGCATTGTTTTTTTCACGGAAAATAAAGTAGACTTAAGCTGTAATTTTAATGAGCTTATCGGGTGCGAAAGAACATTTAATTTTTATCGAGGAAAGTTATGCATTTAATGCTTTCAGAGTAAATTGATAATTTTTATTAATATTTATTTCATTGTACGATCAGATAAATACTGGTAATTTTAATCAATATACAAGGGTATCTTTTAGCAACGGGTAACAAAAAACCGACTTTTTCGGGAATTTTTTCTTGAAATTAAAAAACATAAAAATAAAAAGCGTTTTAATAAAAATATTTGAGAGAACCGATATTGGTGTCTAGCGAAAGCGAGCTTGATTTCAAAAATAATGCTGAACAAGTTTTTAAGATCTATCAAATAATTTCTTTTAGCTTATGTCAACCACATAAAAAAATAAAGAAAATTGTGTATGGTAATGCTTTACTGAATAAAAAATCAAAACAAATTTTTTTATAATTTTCAAATAAGTGATAATAAATTCGAAAAAGTTTTATTATTTTCGGGGGAACGTTATTTAGCTAATTTTCAATTTTATAAAACTTCAAACTTTCCGCTATGTATTTTTTACAAATAAAGTTATCCGACAAAAGAAATTCGATTCAGATGCGTGTTTTTTTTAGAAAATCAATATTTTTTGATACATATATCGGCAAGAAAAGTAGGTCTGACGCATTACCTGAAGTCTTGAAAAAGTACCAAATTTAAAAATAAAAGATCTACATATTTCTTCTGAATAACACATATAATAATAATATATATAGAATAATACATATAATAATAATATATATAATAATACATATAATAATAATAATATATATAATAATACATATAATAATAATAATATATATAATAATACATATAATACTTACATATAATTTATATACAAAATATGATGTGCTTCAAATTAAAACCTGGTAGAATAAAAATGTTCTTAATAACTTCCCAATATTAATACACAGTCAAACGTTCAACTGAAAGTTACACCCTCGTAGAATATCGAATTCACGAGAGTCTATTTTCGAGAAACAGTGTCCACATTCAAAATCACCTCTTCCTCTTCACTCAGCGTCTTCTCTCGTATCCCGCATTAATGCTCTCGGCGTACACTACTCTTCGGTTTCCGAGACTGACAGAGATCGCGCGATGCGATATTGTTGCTGCTCCTTTTGACAGCGGAAAAGCCAAAAACCCTTCCTCCACTCTCAGCTCTCGAGTGTCATTCATGTAATGCCACTATGCCACCCTGTGCGTGTTTCCTCTCGACATTCACAAGAACCCAAACACCTCTTTCGACAGCTAAAACGCCCGCTCGATCATACTACATTATAATAATCCACAACACCCTCGCGAAGCGTCGCGCGCGCGCTCATCTGAATATCTAACGTCTTTACAAAAGATCGCTCTCCAAAAGAACAAAAGCCTATACAACAGAAGAATAGAGGAAAACTGTTCGGAATAATGGAGGAAACCAAAAATTCTGGACGCTAATCCCCGACTCTCTGAGCGATCCAAGAATACAAGAAGAGCCCAGAAGAAGAAGCAGTCGACAGACGGACGGAGAGAAGAATCATGGGTGTCGCACCTACGGTGTCAAGATGGGCGCGCGCGCCATCAGATGGTAAATGTTGTGACCGCGGCTGTACTGGCCTTTTGTGGATTCCACGCGTGCGCGCGCGCGTGCGTCTCGCGCCTCTCGTTTCCGGTGCAGCAGGCCGGCGCGCGACACCCGCTGCTGCACGCATCGTCTATACGCACAAGCATACGCACCGCTGAGGATGCGGAACAGCGTTTCGGGGGTGTCCTCTGTCTTCTGTATTCTGCTGGAATAATGGGGCGTGCGTATGCTCGAGCCAGGGGCCGATGCGCAGGACAACAGCCGCTGGTGGTCTTCCTCGAGGCTGTTTATACCTCGTTTATCTTCTATTTGGGCGAGATTTTGAGGGACGCAGGTGGGGGGGCTCCGAACCGCGTGGCAAATATTTTGATTCCGGAGAAGAGTGCGACCTTTGCGCGGGCGATCGTTAAGGAGCTATATGGGTGTTTGAGGTGCATCTTGGGCGAGGACTTTTGTTGCGGGAGAGGCAGGTGAGAGAACAAAGGGGGAGGGGGAAGGCGCGCGCGATGCATGGCTCGTAATGCAATTCGTATAGGTATCTAGTGGTTGACAAAAAGCTTTGAGGTAATGGCGTTGCCTGTGGTTTGGCTGTTATTTATTATTGGGGTACCGGGAAGGCGAATTTTAACCGAGAGGAAGGTTAATTTTGGAAGTTTAAATGTTTTCAGCTCGACGGTCGCCTGTGGCTTTTCTTGGTAAATATATATGGGTTAGAGTAGTAGTTGTATGTGCAACCTGAATTTTGAATGCCGACTGTCATACAAAATGGGGAGAAATTAATTGAAAAATGTGGAATGGTTGATGTAATTTATAAAATAGATCTAATTACGTTCTAGAAATATATTTTAAAAGCGACACAATTATAGAAGAGAAATTAATCTTAGAAAAAAACTGTATAGGAATATCGCACAGTAGTTGTATGTAGTATATAAATATCTAGTATAAGTAGTAGTAGGTATATCTACAGTACAGTAGTACAGTAGTTTTTATATCAGACGCTTGATATATAATAGTCGATCATCATCCAATTCATATTTGCAGTTATACAATAGAGTATATTGAGTGATATAGATAAGTTAAAAACGTATATTTTATGATTGAATAGAAAATCACTCATTGTTCTTCATATATGGATGACTCTGACGTAACTTGCCCAAAACAAGTATAAAAACGGTTGATGAGTCAAAATTGATTTTCACTTGCATTGATTCCCCTGAATTTAGGAGAGTTAACTTCGTATGACTTTTTATGTATTTTCCGGCGTAGAATCACGTGGTGTAATAAGTTTTTCATGAAAATGATTGAAAATGCCGTTTACTTTGATAATACTTTTCATACAATGTTACGGACCTCACATTTTATTTTGAAATTGCTCTCATAACTCTTGGACTTAAAATTTTAACTTTTTTGCAAATAAGTTTTATGTACTTTACTATTAAGTAACGGAAAAAAACTTTTTACTTGTAGTAGAACATCTAATAAACAGTAAGCAAATAATAATTTAGTACTGTTACGGAACTGACCTCTACTGCTTTTTACTGAATCTGAAGTGAGAAAACTGTTTATATTCGCGAAATGTTGAATTTCCAGATATATTTCCTGATTCGTTTGATGAGTAGTTTACGAATTCGCCGTCAGGATGGTCTATTATAGCAAAGTACTGCGATTTTTGGTGTAGATACTGCTGTTATCAAAATTTTATCGCAAACTACTGGATAAAAAGTATGCACCTTGCGTTAATAATAAATAGCAAATTTTGAGTTTAAAACCAATACAAATGTATATTATTAATGCTATAGTTTACTATGTACACGGAGCAATTCCTTGTATCTACCTTAAGGGGGCAGGCCTGGGTTAAACCCAAAAAAAGATTTTCGTTTTACGAGTCCACAAAACTATTTATGTTTAAGAGCAATCAATCTGAACATTTTTATGCTATCAAAACACAATAATATCTTAAATTATACCATTGTAAAATCTCTAAATCGTAAAAATACATTTTTTTTTTAAAAATTCATTAATATTTTTTAAAAAATTGATTGGATCTTCGAAAAAAAATAATAAAAGAAATTTTTACTCAAAAGTGCTCAGCTCTTTTTGTAATACATGTCAAAAGGAGTCGAATAACCATAAAAGTAAATATTTTTGTTCATCGTGTCACCCCGAATCGTGTAAGGGTCAAAGTTCCTTTAATAAATATGGTATTGAAAACAGTGATTTATTGTGACGTGTTGGGTCAAGATTTTGAGGTTTTACAATGGTAAAATTTAAGATATTATTGTGTTTTGATAGCATAACATTTTTCAGAATGATTGCTTTTAAACATAAATAGTTTTCTAGTCTCGTTTTTGTCTATTTTTGGGTTTAACCCAGGCCTGCCCGCTTAATCTGCGTAGAGTGAACCAAATCGTTAAGCAACATAGTATAATAGTAGATACCGTAATATAAGCAATAGTAATAAATTAAAATAATTCGTATTAAAAAGAAACCTTTTATATGTTCATAACTAGGGATTTTTCGTCCCAGTTGACCACTAAAATATACGTATTCCTCTGTACAGGAAACATGTACTTTTAACACATGGAACAACTAACACTAAAGTTCACAAATTAACACGTTAATTTACAGTTTACAGTAAACTAAACTTGTTACAAGTAAGAGTACGATAGATTAGAAATTCACAAATTATATATTTTCAGGGACGATAAATTCTCGAACAAGCGAATATACAAATTTACCACAAATCAAAAGAATTTTCAACAATTACGCAGCGGCCAATAACCCTCAAAACTAACATTATTCACCTACATACAAGCCAAAAAGAAAAAGAACGAAGCTCGCTCAACCATACATATACTCAACGTCTAACGCTCGAAAGCTCGTTACGCATTCTCCTTCTTTTATCTCCTCGCTGAACGAGTGCAATTACAGCTCGCGCGCGCGCGCGCTTCTGCCCTTTGTCTTCCACTTTCACACACTCCTTCCCCCGGTCTGCGCACCACTGCACCATAGGCGCACGCCCACTTTCCGTCAGCAGGCGGCCTCCTCGCTCCCTCGAAAAAAAAGAAACTTTTAATCCCGTAATCCCTGCCACAGGCTGACGTACCACGCGGCACCGCCGCTATCTCTCCTCTTTGTGTATCGGCGGCGGCGCGGCGCATCGCGATTTGAATATTTTAGGGTTAGGGATGAAAGGGGGCGTGCGCGCGCGCCACGGGCCACAAGCGCTCTTGCTCGCTCTTGCCATGGTGCAGTTGTAGCATCGCGTCGGGGAGCGGCAGAATGATGCGAGCTGCACCGGGGACAGATGTAGAGTCGATGAGGAGTCTCTGTGCCAGTACATAGGGGTGATTGGGGTGAAGTTAATCAACATTTTTCTTTTCTTTCATTTTCTCTAGGGTTTAAAAGAGTCTACAACACCTATATCGTGCATATAGAATACAAATTTGTATTTAAAATGTGCATAGAAGTTGTATGTAATAATGCTAAATTTTGCAAAAATAAATACCGGAAAAGTACTAGAAACTTGGGTTTAAAGTTAGCCTAGTTTGACACTTTTTAAAGTGATCAGATCTTAGACTTTTTTAGTATCAATAATATAGTTACTAACTTAATTACAATACCAAAAAATATATCGACGTACTCACAAAAATTGAATCACGTAATAAAATGAATGTATAGTTATATAGTTACCTATCCCCAACCTTACAGAACTATCATCTGTAGATGCTTTTCTATACTCACATTTTTACGCGCTAACTCAAACATAACCATTCGCCCCAGTCTCCCCATAGCCCACTTCGCTTTCTATTACAATTTTTTTTGCCTTCTCTCTTCTTCTCTCGTGGCTGGTGTGCGCGCGCGGAAAGCGCACTATACACGGGAGGACGATTTCGGGCAATGAGCACGCGCTCCGGTCTCGAACGCAACGTCTGTTCGTTCTCTCTGCTGTATATGGCCACTCGCTCTCTATATACTCTCGGCCTTTATTGCATATTACAGGCGCACAGTCGCAAGAACGGAGCGCGGGTTGGTTGGTGTATGTGTGTATGCGCGAGCGTGACCGAATTCATGATGTCGAGCTATAAATAAATTATTTGTTATCTCGCGTGTAGAAAGAGCCACCGCTTTCTCCCTCTCTCGCTGGCTTGCTATATACTGTTCCCAGTGGAAGAGAGAGAGAGAGAGAGAGCTTGAAATTTATATGGAAATCATATTGTGTGATTGGGATCATATAGGACAGATTGAGCAAATATTGATGCTCTATTGTTGGCCTTTTAATGGTGCGCGCGCGCCGCGTCGCGTACCCTCGGATTTCGGTGATTTGTAGAAATTAAACGAATGAATTATAAGGGCTGGGTACATAATATTATAGCAATCATTGTGAAAGCGGATCGGTATGCGTGATTGATACTATTATTGGTCTAGGCGTTTTGAAGCCTATGTCAACTACAATCAGTTCTCTATATACATGTGGTGCTATAACAGCAGTCGACCTGTCGTACCTCTGTGCGATTAGACAATTTCCTTCAATCACTGATTTTTTGTAAATGATTATTGAACATCGCAATCCGACATAATATCTTCAAATATTTGATATTAATAGTTTCATTCTATTTTATAATAATTAAATAGTAAATAACAGGTGCAGCATTAAGCAGTAAAATAAAAAGAACTGTCGTTATACTGGTAGTCTTTTGTCAGTCTTTCATTACTATTTTATATAAGAGGGAATCAAGTTGTATATTATTTGAGAAATTGTTAATAATTTGTGTGTGTTCATAATGCTCGTGAAGTAACCCAATTATCTTAATCTTTAAGAAATCAGTATTTTTAAAGGTTTGATTATAACGATTCAAATTTAACCAATTTAATTAAATCATAATGAAAGTTTATAGACTTGTCACCTTAATAAAGCAAGTCTGAGTTATATCTCGAAAAGGAACATACATATTTCAATTTTCACTTGAATTTTTCCTTTAAAGCTATACACACAAATATTTTTTAATAAAATATAAAATCTCATGAGTAGGAGAGAGTAGGGCAAAGAAGTCACTTTTCGGGATAAAATGAACATTTTGGATTTAAAAATATATTATAAATCTTTTTCTATATATATAAGCTAAATTAATATTTCTAAAGTTTATTTTAATACCTCATCTATAATTACAAACAGCTAAAAGCCATCTCATTAATTGTAAATATACAAAATACTTAATAAGAAAAAAATCTTTCTGAAACGATGCATTGATGAAAAAATAAGAATTATTACTTTGTGGGTGAAAATGAGCACTTTAGTACATTTTTTTTCTTTATTGGCAAATAAAACTTTCACCGCGCCTAGAGAGGCGCAGCCGTTCTCCATAAAAAAATTGCGAAAAGCATGGCCGCCGAGGGGGCAGTTTTTTATAAGATTTGCATGAAGACCATACCTATTTATAAATTGATCTACAAGTTTTATACGTTACAAGAAAACCTATTAACCTGGTTGCATATTCTATATAAAGGTATATTATGACTGGTGGTAGCAACAAGTTATTCTGTCACATATTAAATTTGTATTTCAATTACAAAACATTTTTGCTGTGTAAATCGTATAGAGAAACTGCCCCTCGGCGGTCATTTTTATTAAAATTAAATGCAAATTCAAACTCCTAATACTACCATATCGTTACGAAAATCTTCCTAATTTATTTGAAATTTTTACAGTGAGCTTAAAAAACATTTCTTTATATAGTACACAAATATCAAATTTTTCTCTATTTTTACAAAAATTTATTTCTTTTGTTAATAATAAATCAAAAAATTATTATTTTTCTTATAAATATGTATTCTCAATATGTGCATGAAAAGGCCCTTATCCATGCTGGTAAAACGAATGGCAAACTGGGCATTACGAGCATCTTTGCCGGAGCAGGAATGATCATCGCTCCTGAAAATCTCTGAAAATAATGTCAAAATTTTATATTTTTCAAAACTTGAACTCAAAATTTTGAAAATAATTCGAAAGTTTAAAAATATTTCAAAAATTTGAAAAAATTACAAATTTTGGAAAAATTTATTCTTTTTCTTTTGTAGGTCTGGTATACAATTCGAAATTCCCATTAACCCATTCCCTTTGCATGTATGAAAAAGACCCTATTAACACGCTTGTTGAAAAAATACGGTGTGTAACACGGGTGGAAAGGGCTTTTGCAGTTCTTTCTTTAGTATAATATAGCATGATTATATTAAAGATTAGACATTAATCAGCTACGTATTTACCAAAATGTTATTTTTTATCAGACCATGCCGCTCGAACCTCCTTAAGTTAGCGTTTACGAAGCCAAGTTTTAATAAATCATGAATACCTTGGATTAACCTTTTGAATTTTATATTATTGAATATTAAGTAAAATACTCATGTTGTGTTACGCTTTACCTAAAAACACTGTCCAAAAAGATATTCTAGAGATACCTTAAACATTTATGTTCATAGATCATGTTTAAGATTTAAAGCGGACTTGCCCGGTGGTTCTAATAAGGGCGGTAGAATGAACTATAAAACTCACAAGGAGATGCCACAACCTGCGGTAAGCGATTTTCGCGTAAGCTTCAGCAAGCGGTTTTTGGTATCTAAAAATGATGCCTCGCACCCGTCGTTTTGTCGCATAGGCCCTTGGGGTCAAGATATGCCCTATTGAAATTAAAATACGCTTTATTTCAGTAAAAAATGGTACCTATTATGTACTTTGTATCATAACTCTGCACATTTTTTTGCTCGAGAAATGATGTAATAGGATAAAAAGCCACTGCCAATTTTCATTGGCACTTAGCTTCCTCAAACTAAAATTATTTATTCTGTTTAATACTGGGGTGAAAAATGAAATAAGTATATATATATATATGTATATATATGGACATATTTAAAAGCAATGTATTTGTGATTTATATATATATATATATATATATATATATATATATATATATATATATATATATATATATATATATATATATATATATATATATATATATATGTATATATACACGAATATATATATATATATATATATATATATACGAATAATTACACTTAATGAACAGTTTTAAGATTTTCTTAGTTACATATTCTTATCATATCTAAATTACTAAATATATATATAAATATTTATATATATTTAGTAATTTAGATATGATAAAAATATGTAACTAAGAAAATCTTAAAACTGTTCATTATATATTTATATATATATTTAGTAATTTAGATATGATAAGAATATGTAACTAAGAAAATCTTAAAACTGTTCATTAAGTGTAATTATTCGAGTTAATTATTCATAATAGTGTATTCAAAGTCATTTTAACTGTGAACCTAAATATAAAATCTATTACATTTTATTCCTAACAAATTGTATGGAACATCAAAAATATTCTAATTAACTAAAAAATACTCTCCAGTTTTCTTTTATTTTTAAACTACTCAATACAAAATTACTTTTTACAACTTACTGGAGTAAAATCATATTTTTGTGATAAGAACAGGAGTATTAAAAAAAAATTATGTATACCTATTACACAAAATTTATTTTAAAAAATTCATGAAAATTTTTCAACTATAAATAATTCTATCCCAAAGTATAGCATTCAAAAAGCAACTTAAAAAGTTTTTCGTATCAAGTTACATTTTCTTCCAATTGACAATAATAAATTTTGCAACACTATAATTGTTGATTAAATTTTATTTATAAATATAATAAATGCATTCTACTTTTGAAAATATCATTTTTTCGTAATTTTGTTCGAGTTTATGAACAACGGATTCATTTATTACAAGAATATAATAAAAATGAAAAAGCGGTATAAAACAAAAACAAATCAATTAATCTTAATTTCTTTTTATTTCAAATCTTCATAAAAAAATAAAAATAGAGCTTTAAATGGCCAAAAATTACCGTATAAAACTCAAGAAAAAAGCTATAAAAAATTAAAAAAAAAAAAGAGAATGTCATCAAAATGAAAAAGAAAGTTATAAAAAAAATGAATTGATAAATCTAAAAAATTTCTTAATAATGTACTCCAGTGTCCTAATTACCTCAATTTTTTTCAAAAACTTTCCATCATATATTTCAGAGAAATCACCATTCAAACAAGAAATGACGTTTCCGTGTATAACAAAAGAATGGAAACACCTTATCCGAAATTTCGGGTGATAAAAGATAGGTAATTTTATGCTCTTTCAAATCCATATTCACAGGATCGATATTATACGTACCAAAAAACTCGAAAAACTAATAGCCAAAAATCGAAAAATCGATGAAGATCCAAAAAAGTTCAATAAAGTATAAAAATTATTATTGTGCCTCCTTCGTTAAAAAAATAGAGCCCTGAAGGATTAAATGGTACCGTGGATTACTCGAGATATGCACACACACATACACCCACCCACACACACCCACACACATACCCACACACACACACACACACACACACACATACACACACACGCACGCACGCAAGCACACACACACACACGCGCACACACATACATATACACACACATACACACACGCACGAACACACACACATACATACTCACACACACAAACACACACATACACACGCACACACATATACACACTCATACACACAACACACACACACATACACACATATCCATACTGACATTTTCTAAAAATAGTGTATTTTGATTCCTTATATCTTAAAACATGTTTCTAACATGTTTGTAGCAAAACTTTTCGTTTTACTATCACAAAGCTTACTCTTTCAGGAAGCCAAAGTTGACTAAAAGAGCTTTAATTTAAGCTTTGCTTTATACAAAACAATATTATGTTCCAAAGTTATAAACAATCGAAAGTGATACCGAAAAATGCATACAAATTTGAGGACTTTCAACTCTTCAGTAGTTTTTGATGCATTTCTCGTCATCAATTTTGATTGTTTATAAATTTACAGCATAATATTATTTTTGTATGAAACAAAGCTTAAACTGAAGCTCTTATAGTCAACTTTTTTATATTATTACAGCATTTCTCTATCAAAAGATTTGCAGAGTTATGATACGAAGTATATATATCATTTTTTACTGAAATATAACGCGTATTTTGATTATAAAAGGGCATATCTTGACCTCAAGGGCCTATGAGACGAAACTACGGATGATACTCGTAGTCATAATTTTTAGGTACCAGAGACCACTTCCTGAAGCCTCAGCGTAGATCGCTTCTCACAGGTTGTAGCCTCTCCTTGCCAGTCAAAATGTTATTAACTGAAAAAATAGTTTTTTTTTAATTACATATACGGGTTTTGTTTTATTTTTACCAAAACCTACGACCAATTAACTTAAATATTATCGCTATAGCTTCAGGATTATATAAGATCCATTGAATCATCGATTGATGTCTGGAATCCCATTTGTGCAAATTGAGATCAGCCGCGTCAGTGAAGCGAAATTCGCCATACAAGTCTTACAAGCACACCTTATATCCAAGCTACTAAACTGATATAATAAAAAATGATCACATTTCGCAGTTTTAATCTAAGATAAAGCTACGAGCTGACCTCCTTTTTAAAAGAAACAACGACAAAGCAGATCCCACCACTAAAGAAAGAAAATCTAATCTTGCGCTATTGCGCACACCGCAATCGTCCTCTCATTTTCTTCCCAAGCAGAAATAATCTCCGATCATCTAGGCATTCCCCTGCACTCGCGCGAAATCCCATTTAACAGTCGATATACTCAAACTGTTACCTTAACCGCGACGACGAGGACGGCGACAGTCATCTCGAGCATCTCGACCTCGGTACACGTGAGAAAAGCATTAAACTCCCTATTTGCGCCACATAAAGCGTATAACGTTACAGCGCGCCTCACGTCAGCAGAAGAAGTACAAGAAAAACACAGAGAGACGGCGAGGCAGCCAACGAAGAAGTCCAAGGAAGTACCCGATGCGGTGCACATAACGCGTGTACCTATATGCACTCGCTTCGCGCGGCGCGCAAAATAATTTACAATCAACCGCATTGCAGCCGAGCCGCGCGCTCTTCACTCCAACGAGGTGTGAAGGGATTAGCTGAAATTTCAAACCTCTCCGGCGGCCCCGCGTGGCGTATAGGTATAGGTATACCTGCATAAGACCGAGGAAGCCGCGCGCTGCGACGAAGACGACGACGGAGGTGGATGAGGCGGAGGAGGCGAAGCGCGTCAATCGCGATGCGCGTGCTCGCGCACGCACTTCCATCCGCATTAAGGTGGTCGTAGCCGTTACAAACCAGTTCAAAAGTTAAGTTTTCGGTAAATAGATGTATCTGCTGTGGCATGGAGGAAGCTTGATAAGTCGCATTTTTGACGAAGCTACGTGTACCGCGCTTTTCTTTGTCAGTTGATTTGGAAGAAAATGCTGCGTTTCAATACACTAAGGGTAATTGGATAATGTGTTGTAGTGATAATTGAGAGTAAAACTTCATATAGTACTAAGAACATAAGCTGTAAATGAAGGATAAAATATAAATTGTAGTATATATAAAATTACTGTATTGGTTGACTTGCAACTTTTATATAAACAAGAAAACTATAACATCATTTATACTAGTATTCATTGTTAAAAATATTAATTTTTTATTGCAGAATCAGTTAGAGCGTCTTTATTAAGTGAAAAAATTAATTTTTACTTATGAAAAATAGTTTTTATAATATACATTTATATTTTCAAAGCAAACAGACAGTGTTCTTAGTTTGAAAGAAAATTAACTAATTAAGCTTATTCCTTAGTACGGTAAAATAATAGGATTATTCGTGCTCGAGACTGTAAATACTACTACATGGTAGTATGGAATAGACAAATCATGTGGGAATCTTAAAAAGAGGTTGAAATATAAACATGCAATGAACTTTTGAATTGGGTTGTATCATTATATATAGATATAAAAAACGATAACATGGCATAAACCTTCGTTGGCCATATTTTTGTAATCCAATGGCTATCTATTGTTTTTCTTGTTTTAAAAAGATATATAGATAGGTAGATATATAGATATAAGATTTATTTTGCACATGTCAAAAAGAAAAATATACAATATATAATATATACAATTTTGATACATAAGATTATCGTATTCATATCACATTCATATTACGATTTATCGCGATATTTCATCACATTAGTTAAAATTGCACAATTTTGGTTATACCTATCACGTCACATTATAAGACTTAAAACTAATTTAATACTAAACGATATAATACAGTTAGTTTTCATCACAGGCATAGAGTTATTCTCATGAACATATCAATTTATAAATTAAAATAGATCATTAATACAGACTTGGTACATGATGTCCTTATATGTTAAATGTTGATACTTCAAAGATGATGAATACTTCAGCTTAGTAAAACTACATCCCTTGAGAATTTTAGGCGTGCATGTATAATGTTGTAATAAAGACATAGCATAAATTTGAGAATATTTTTAAGAAAGTTAAAAATGTAAAAATTCGCACCTTAAAAAGGTTGAAAAAAAGATTCGATTTCCTTGCTTGGAAGACGAGATCGCGTGCTGCCACGGACTTTATACGCCTCAATGTGCAGCAGCATATATATAAGCAGGCCAATGTGTGTAGTATATTTTGGGTCTTTATGCGCGTTTGTAAAATAGATGCGCGCGATCGAGATAAGCTCCGTTTCGAATGGACTTCCGAACGTTAATGATGGTCAATGCGGATTAAGCTGATATAATACTGCTCTGCTGTTCGAAGAAAGGATGAATTTAGATTCGACTGAATAAAAACTTTTATTTGATCTTCCTTTTATATTGATAGGGTAATAGTTAAACGTAAATGGATATAAATAGTATATATAATAATAACAAAAAGTGTAAAACTGTATGATTACTTACGCAATTGTGTGATTATAGAAAATATGCGAAAAAGCAACTTTTTAGTTTTACGCTTCAAGAAGAAATAAATCTACCTGGAAGTAAAAACAGAAAATCATGAAAATTTGGTACTTTTTCTATAAAGATCTACAGCTATTTTATTATTAAATTGTTGATTTCGAAGGAAATCTGTAAAGGTTTCTTTGTTTAAACAATCAAGAGTATAATACAAGATTTATTTTTCTTTTTTTAACAAAATAGCGTTGCTAGATGATGTACATTTTTTCATCAGCTCTGCAATTGGCAGTACAAGGATCTCCGAAACGGTTTGACCAGGAACAAAAATAAAAAATTATTATCTAACATAAAAACTAATGTAGTACATACGGATGTCTATAATTCAACAAAAACTCTTGTATTTTCAAACAATTTTCTACAAAAAATTGTTGGCTAGAATGTATTTGTTTATATTTTACGATTTATACGGAAATAAATATTTCGAAAATTCCGTACGTACTTCGTTTGTTGTTTTTATGTTGTAGAAGGTAGCGATTTTTGTTTATTTTAGGTCAACCAGTTTGGAGTTCTCCGCATTGTCTATTACAAAGCTGCAGCAAAAAGGACTCATATTTATATGGCCCTAGAACCGACATGTTGTTGCACACAAAAATAAAAAAATAGTTTTTTATTCTAGAATTTACATAGGCAGTGAAGACCTTTATACAGATTTTTTTTTAATTTATAACTACGTATTTTTGAAAAAAGTTGCTGAAAATAACTATCGTCTGAACGCATCAATTTTTTTTCAGATGATCCTGCTGCTCGAAATTACAGTATTCGTATAAAAGAACATCCAATAGCTTTTTACTTTTTAAAAAATATTTTTTTATCTTCCTACGACCGCAATCTACTTTTAAATAAACGATTAGGTATATTCATTCTTTCTTTAAAGAAAACTTATTTAAAAATACTCAAGTTCGATTATTTGTACTCGAGAATGCATGATTATTTAGTCATCAAACGTTTATTCTAGACAAGGATCATCCTGTTCTGCGGGTAGACAAGAGTCGTAATGGAAAATTGCTTTGTTAAGCTGGTTGCGTATTACGTTCGCACGCAGACTCACTCGCGTCCTATGTTATTTTTGACGCATGCTAATGTACCCTTCACTACATGCACGTCTTTTGTACAGGGATGTAGGAGTGCAATTGGAATAATCTGCAAAACACATTTGTTTGTAATGCGCGACGTATAGTAAAATCCCAAAATCAGTTCCTGAACAATTCACACGCAAAACCTCATCTTACTCATTCAACGACTATTTACCGTTAATCAAGAAAAAACAACTCCTCTTTCAACCCAACTCTATTCTCCGATCGAAGCATTCATCGGATAAATAGACACAAGACTGCTCGGTGATCGCGTTAATGCCCCAAACGTGCCACCGCAGACGATCGACGCCCGCACACCAACAGAAAAGAAGCAAAAGAAAAAGTATCCAGCAGTTTTAAAGGGTTAACGAAACTAAACAAAAGATAATCTCGCAGAGCGCATGTGCAGCCGAGCTCTTCGGGAGCCGCGTCACGTTTTCCCCGGCGCGTCGCTTCTTCGTCATCGTCACAGGTGTTCCCGGTTCCGCATTATATAATGCATCGAGTTAAAGCCACACACGCGCGTATATATGTACACTCTCTACGCGGCCGGTATTATAATTATCGTCGTCGGCGTCGTCGTTGTCGTCGGGCCGAGACTTTGAATGGGCTCAAGAGAGTGTGAGCGAGTGCACCACGCATGTATGTGTGTGTGTGTGTGTTATATGTACAAACGAGAGGCATTTAGCGCGGCCTTTAGGAACAATTAGTCGCGCGCGGCTCCCCCCGTACTCGAGCGCGTATGGCGCTGCATTTTCGATGCTCCTCGACGCACGAGAGTCTCTCTCTCGCGCTCGCTAGTGGGCCTATTGATAAAATTCAATTTCCCCTTCTATGTGTCCTCTGGGTTGCTTTATCCGGAGGCCGCCTTCTGTCTCTGATTATACGCCGACGTGACCGTGGAAATGTGTGTGGGAGAACGAGAGCTGAGGCCACCCCGAGCCTGTGTGCACGTTCTGGGGTAGGCCGGGGCGAAATGGACTCACCGGGTAAAATGGCTACCACGTATATTTTTATATATAGGTGTACTCTTTTATATATAAAAAGCATAATACTGTCAACCTTATCGGCAACTTTTTCACCTGAAAATTCTACTTTAAATTTAATTCTTCAATTTTAAATCATGACATTTGTCTAATCGTATGTAAGCAAAGCTTAGAATTTTTTAAGTCTGTGGTGAAAAGAAAATTATTGTGAATTTTAAATCTATTTTTGTTTGTAACTTAATTTTTGCGTAGATGCGTAAAAATATGTTGTCAGATTTATCATATGTTTTGGTGTTTATATAGGCACACAAAAACAGCATTTTCTTCAAGTTTCCGGAACTCAGGTTAAATAAAAGCCATCAATCCAAACTTCGCGTTAAAATTCTAGCTTATAATTTATATACTTTCGACAAATTAAAGAGTCCGAGCTAAGAAAGAGATAATGTTAATATATTTATATATTGTTAATTCAAATTCTTGATGATTAAATCACCAAATACCTTATTTGTAATCCTGGCATATAGGTCTAAACATGATCGATGGTTTTTCTTTCTTTTTGTTTTAACCCTTTAGTGCTCAAAAAATTCATATAAACCCATATCTTTCGAGTACGCTGTAAGATCGATCGATCAGATTTATTGATTTGATTCCCTATACAACAACAATATTAAATTGGCGTTTCTCGAAAAACTGACAGAAAAATCCCATGGGACTGGATGGAACATTTATTAAGAATTTAGAAAAACACAATTACGGTCGATTTGTTGCCAAATAACTATTACTAAATTAAATGTAACATATTTAATACGATAAAATTAACTGCGAAATATTTTTATCCTATCTGTAATCAATTTCAAAGAAAAGGATCGTGTAATTTCGATGCTTTGTTTAAAAAAACATTCTTTGAGATATTTCTTGCCAATCAAAAATAATCGAATACCTAAGAGGAATTAGCTCAAATCAATAAAAAAAAACTTCTTGTCATTTCTCGAAGTCTAGACACTAGAGCATTAAAGTTAGTGCAACTTCTAATTGAATGTAGTTTCAAGAACATAAATCCCCGTACTAATTTCGCTCTTGTTAATAAATATTGCGATAGGTACACAGTATTAAAGTCAAGTGTACCCATCTCAACGTACCCGGTTGCTTCCCAATATGCAAGAGAAGAAAGATCGCCAGTGGTGATTATATATGCGCGGGAGGAAATCTAGCCTCCCACGACGCGGGCCGAAGCGCACGCGAGCGCTTGAGGCCGCTCGGCGTTTTATCTTCTATAAAGCGAGGATCGCTCGCTGGGAGCGGGTATAAGGTATTTTGTAAAGTCAAATTTTCTAGTCTCCCGCGCCGCCACCGCCGCCGCCGCATTGTCGCAACTCTTGTGTATTATATACACAGTGCCGCGCTTCTGATGATTCATCGCGCGGAATGTATATGTGAGCCGAGTGTACATATATATTTCGTTCATTTTCCTTTTTTTTTTGTATTATACGGCTGGATATTGTATTACGCGACGGCAGAGGGGGGCTTCATGAAAGTCAAAGGATCCTTTTCCGGGTCCTCGGAATTATTAAGGGGATGCGACTTTTTCACTTGCTTTTTTTTTTGTCCACGGAGAGCGAGGTCGGCTGTTAGCGGTATACCTATATGCCGCGCGGCATTGTTAGGCGGCGTGAGGTTTATTCTCCCGCTCTCTCGGTGTGCGCCGTTCTAAATGGATTGTAGCACTTGTCTTGATTTGTTTGCGCGATGAGTGCCTTTTCGAGCTGTTTAGCCCGCAGCGACTTTTTGTCGCGCTGCGGGTTCTTGTGGATGGTGTACAGTACTTTGATTTGCTGCTCTTTAAATCTTTTGATGTGACGGTGCTGCTACTTTGCTGTTTTTAGTGGAATAACCACTTTGACGTAGTGTTTTGCTGTTCTACGCTGATTGAAGTGTTTCGCTGATGCTCTCTTGCTCAGATTTCGTTATTTAATCTGAAAGAGTAACTTTGCTGAAGGATGGAAAGAAGTGACAACGAATTTTTATGCAAAATTTCATGGCTTTCTGTTTGAGAAAACGTTATTTATATTTTTATTTTTATATGTTTTAGCTTAATTTAGTGGATGCTTTGTCTACATTTAAGAAATTATTAAAGGTTCTGTAAATAAAATAATAAGTCAGTATATTGCAATTAGCTTAGAAAAAACTCCAAGTTTTGTTTTCCTTTTAATGTTAAAAGTACAAAAAGATCACTTAAATCACACCAAATTATTTTCGTGAAACTTCTGGTTTACACCCACACAGCTTTTGATCCAGTATTATCTCACATACACTAAATTAATCCTTTAACATCCAAGTGGTTACCAAGTTGAAAAGAATTTTTTTTTTATTTAGATATCTCAAAAATCATTTTAAAGTGTAGAATCGGCTCTTTGAATTCAAAGAATTTGGAAATATGATTGTCAGACTTTAAGCTAAAAACACTAATTGGTAATGTTGCCTTTAAATTCAATGTAATTAAACATCTAAAGTAGGAATATTGTAGTTCAGGAGCTAGTTATCATACTCCCGTTGTTGATTAGATAAATATAATAATATTATTAGTTCGATTTTTAAAGCAAATACTGTCGCTTTGTATGCATTGCTTTGACATCCATTGTCGTACTTTTTCAAAGACGTCGTCATTATTCGGCTACTGACGGCAGGTTTATATATCTTTTTATGCATCTAAAGGTGACAACCGACTTCTTCTCGATTCATATAATTTATGTATGCTGGCTGAAAGCCTATACTACAGCAGTTCTGATTATTTTGAGAAAGGTTTGAGTTATATGTGATTTTAAAATAATACTGGGCCTTTAATGGTTTAATGTATTTTTTTCATATTAAAGTGTACAGAGATCACTTCCGGAATACTTTCGGTTCACTTTCGCATACCTTTTAGTCCACTTTTATAGATATACCTTACATACGGTCTAAAATTTCATACGCTATGTTGTGAGTTAAATTAAAAATTTTAAATTAAAAAGTAAGTAAATAAGTAAGAAAGAGAGACTAAGAAATGAATGAATGAATTAATTAATTAATTAATAATAATTAATACTTTTAATTTAATAACATTATATTATTGTGTGTAGCTGTTGAATAAATAATTAGTGTAACAATAAATTGAATTATATAATAAAAATATATAATAAATTATTATAATATTAAAATTTTAAATTTGGAAACTTGTAAAAAAAATAAATAGTCTATGAAATATAATAAGTTATTTTTTGTCAGACATAACATGACATTATGAGTATACTTCAGTTATGAGACGTGGTATACAAAGTCTCAAGTAGATAATGGGAAGTAAATTATAGAACCACAAAATTACCAAGAAATAGGGGAAGAAGCCCTACTTTTCGCCTTTTGTAATACGCGCGGACACACAACACCAGAACACGAACGTGCGATTTGTAGCTGTTCGTGAGGCAGATGTCCCCTCTCTCCATCGGTTAGCTTATACACAAAAAACACACACCGCTCTACTATGGACAAAAGGACTGCTCGCGTCGGGCCAAGAGCAGTAGCAACAGTAGCGGCAGCAAAAAGTCGAACCCTAAACATCCCGCAGCAACGATTGATAATGAAAGAAGCACGACGAAGAAGGAGAAAAAACACAGAGCTAGGCATCGATGATCGGTTCACTCTCTCTCCCTTAAAGCCACCGCGCACACAATGCCTCGGAAATGAGATAGCTCTCTTCGAGCGCAGGGAGCATAAATTTGCGGATAAAAAAGAGACAACAACGCAGCAGAAGAAGCGTGTATACGCGGCGCATTACGCTGTAAAAGCTCCGTCTTCCGTTCGGCCGGCGCGCGACCCGAAAATCTCTCGAGCCAGGAGAGCCGTCGGAAAGCGAGAGTCACGTTTCTTTCATCCCGGCCGCGGAAAAGCCGGGACGGAATCGCGCCGTCTAATAAAAGCTTCGCATTGTTTTCTCCGGTGAATCCGTAGGAATCGGGGGAGACACGCGGCTCGTCGCGCTGCATTAGCCGGCGGCCTCGTCTTTCGACGCGCGCGGGCGGGCGAGCGAGTGAGTAGTGAGCTTCTTCCCTCCTTGCTGCAGGTGATGGTCGAAACAAGAGAGGAAGCTGCACTGATTGCGCTGCCGAGGTGCTTCTATTTATACGCGCGTTGACTTTTTCTTTTCTTTAAGGTTCCGTTTGGCTCGCTTTTGTGTCACGCTTGAAAATGGTCAATTTCAAAGGCAAGTGTTCTTTTGTTTGTGGAGCTAAGTGCAGTGTGTAATAGATTGTTATTCAATTTGTAGAACTTGGATAACCTTATTGTAATAAGGTATATATACATTTTAATAAAATATCATTAATAATTAAGGAGAGATTGAACATGTAAAACTACAAATTTTAGTGTAGAAAATAGAATATTAATTAACATATAAGTAACTACTTATTATGTTTTAGCTGGTCATAAATGTCAAATGAAAGTGTTTGATTATAAATTAATCACATTAGGAAATACAAAAATAAAATATAGATAATAACCCAAATACATTATTTCTTTTTAAAAATAGAAAATTAATCAGTTGATAATAAATGTGTGTGAAAATAATTTTCCTTACATTAACCGTACAGGTTTTGAAACCAAGCCTGTATTTATGATGGAACATAATCAAATGTAAGAAAACTAATTTTACATAAACAAAATAAATATATGCTAATACTTCATATAGTTATTTGGATATTCAGATTATTTTCTTATTTTGATCGTTTAATATATGCAACATAATATTGTTATTAAGTTCTTAAATAAAAAAATTCTTTCACTTTAGAGGTTATTTACATTTACTTAAATTGGTAATAGGTGAACAATAACATGAAAATACCTTTAAATCAAAATAATACATAATAAGCATAATACATTATGCTTATGTTTCTTAAAACATAACCTTTAAGTGGTTGTTATTGTCATAATTTTGCTTATCTAGTTTTATCGGGGGTTACACGCCTTTATAGTAACTATCTAGTTTGCGTACATAGATATACACAGTGCGAAATTATTCTACATAGAACTATAAAATGGACGGGATAAATTTCTACCAGGGTTGTTATTTGAAATACTAAAAGTATATAAACAAGATGTTTTATTAGAATTACTTTCTTTTTGATAGATCTATTGATATTAAATTTAACTTTATAAATTCAGTCGGTTTTTAATTAATATCCACGATAAATTAATATTTCCTTTTTAACAATCATACTTTATTAAAAAATATGTGGATTAAAAATTGTAAAAAGTCTATGAAAATTTAATTTCAATATCGTTTCGTATTTTCTTTGATAGATTGTAAAACATGATGCGAGAATAGTTTTTTATTTAGAAAAAAACTGTTGCGCAGAAATACCTTGTCAATTTCAATTTCATTCCATTAGGAAAAAAAATACATACATTTTTTGTATATAAATTAAAAATAAAGTAACATATATACATGAAAATAATACTGCTTTGCGCGCTATTTCAAGGTCTATAATTATATTAAAATAAATTCTTACTTTTTACTAGACATTGGTATACTCTTGCCTAAATTTGTAAAAATTCTTTACAAAATACATACAAAACAGTGTAAGTTAATTTATATTAGTTCCTTTATCAAAAGTCGCTTGTTAGACCATTTATATTGGACAAATATACAGAAACCACAATTTTTTAAATCCACAATCGTCAAAACACGAGTAATATAAAATCATCCCCCGATTAATCAAACTGAAACTATCCATCCCCATACCTCCCCGCTCCTATTGCTCCCCGGAAATCTCAATGAGTCGCCATCCAGAGTCCAAACCGCGCTCATCTTTTCCTATTAGACGCATCGGTCATTCGCTCGCCATACTGACCCAGTCAGCAACGCGACGCGACAGAAAACGTACAAATTTTTCACGAGCACAAAAAGAAGAAGAAAGGACGAGCGAAAAAAGAGGGCAGTCGGGAGAACCCATCACTCGAGACTCGGGGCACATGTATACACAAGGAAGCCAAAAACGATCGAAAGAGCAAGAAAGAGAGACGGAGGGAGGAAAAATCGTTCTCTTTAACGAAGAAGCAGGAGGAAGAAGCCGCACGCGCTCATTATATGGCGCACGTCCGGCCAAGTGGACGTCATGTGTGGCCGCGGCGTTTCCACACACCCCCGCTCTGCGTCCCTTAAAAACTCCAAAGAGGACGAACCTCACGAAATTCGGGACACTCCCGCAGGACGCTCCATGCTGCAGAGTATCGAGACCCACGCGCCAGTTTCGTTTGCTACCACCACGTGCAACGCACACACACACTCTCTTCCCTCTGTTTTTTCCATCCACCACCACCAGCACCACCGCAAGCTGTCACGCGGGGCTCGTTGCCGCTGCGACCGCAGCTCTCCGTACCGAGAAAGAGGATAAAGAGCGAGTGTCTTCGATCTATCCGATCTCCGAAAGCGCAGGCAAAAGAAGAGGAGTCAGCCCGAGGCGACAGCGCCGCACTGCACGCACGCAGTGAGTCCCGCTTTTATTCGTGTGTGTATCGAACAAAGGGCCCGCGGCGAGCCGATCGCCGCAATATTTTGACAATATATGCTATACGGCCATTGAGCGGAGGCGAGCTCTCGGAGGCTGTGCTATGCCTGGAAACCGAGAGAGAGAGAGAGAGAGAGGCTTCTTCTGCCACCGATGCTGCGTCCGCTGCTTCTGCTTTTCTATGGTGTGCATGGCGCACATAAGGCACCGCGCAGGAGAGTCTCTTTTGCCGCTGATGGGGATAAAAAAGCCGCGACGGGGGAGGGGGGGGGGGGGATATTTTCATTGCTCACGATGGGGGGACACGGGGGACGACTATACCTATAGGGCATCGGAGAGTGAGCACGCGGAAAAAGAGAGATGCGCGCTGTGAACCCTGTATAAGGCATCGGATGATGCACCGCCTCGAGGTACCCGAAAAACCAGTCACTCGCATGTATGCACACTTTTCTATACCCGCACGACTGTGTGTGTGCGCGTGTATGTGTGTGTGTGGTGATACTTGAATGAGCGACGAACCGCGAGAGGCGGGCTTTTTATATAGAACGTCGTGCGCGCGGCATTGTGCGGAGTCCCAGATCGACAAAGTATCGGTCCCTAAGGTGCCCACACACACACACAAGCGCATACACACACACACACACACACACACAGGTATATAAGCAGAGACACGAATGCGGTGTGGCAAATGTGTCTCCCAGCAGTCCCAGCGGCTGTGCGCTTCTTCTTCCTTGCGACACCAGTAAGAGAGAGAGAGAGAGAAGAGCATAGAGTATATATATAACCAGCTATAGGCGAACCTCCCCGCCTCATGGCCTAGCCACAATGGCTTGTTGGCATTGTTTACGTAATCCTATTATTCCGCATTGTGCGCGGACCTCAAGAAAGGCTCTGTGTGTGCTGTGTGCATGTGGATGGGGCTGCTTGCAGCCTGTCTCACTAGTTACTGGTATACGGTCGAACCAGGGATCCTCAATTGGTGGACCCGTGTCCTGTATGCGAACGGACGTCAGCGTGAAAATGCAATTTCTTTAAAGGCTAAAGTTCGGCCGATTTTGTCGAAAGTTGTGTTTGGCTTGACTATTGCAAAACGTGTATGCGTAGTTTTAAGACATTTCGTAAATGAAAATATGCCAAATTTATTACAATCTTTAGAAGAAATTAATTATGACGCAGTTTGTCAGGACTTTAGAAAATTTGATAAACTAGCTGATATCGTGAAAAACTCAAGTTCTTGATCAAACTTTGGTTACACATGAGTCAGACATAGTCGAACTTTAGTTAAATGCCGACCCAAACAATTCATTTTTACACGGGTTCTGTATGCCGACTGAACTCCGAAGAACCCATGCAGGTTGAGAATACCTGGATTTGTATTATATAGGTATAAGAACGCAATCTGCGCGTCTGTATGGGTGTAGAGCTGCTGGTTTATATAGGTTTATATAGGTAGGCGAGCCCCCGCTCCGTTCGCGCAGGTATGTTGGGAAAATACGTAAAATAGCGAGCCACAAAAACGTCGTCTTAGGTGGATGACGACTGCGCGACTGCTGGTACGCGACGACGACGAGGAGGTTGTATATAATCGAGGGATGAAGGCAGAGGGAAGAGAGCGCCTGGAGCGGGATGAAACAGTCCATTGTTAACTCATTGTTGCTGATTTTCCTCGTCTCTCTCTTTCACTCGCTTCCTCGGTTTCTCTACCTTCTTGTACAGTGCACCACCCGTATCTGGGTAAATCTTCTTGTGTAGTCGGAGTTTGCTGCGCTGCGTGTCGTTCTGTTGTTCAGGATGTGGAAACGTGAGTGTCCTCGAAAATCACCGTATGGCGGATTCGTAATAAGACTAAAAATTATTTGTTTTGTACGGTATATAATATAGTTTTGTGGTTTACGATTGATGAATGGTAAGTATAATTATTGGGAAGCATTATGAATCCAGAATAGATTGGTAAACACTTTTTCAAAACGATTGAACTATATTTAAATAGTACATGAACATTATTGAAGACATGTTTATTTGGTCAGAATATGGAAATTCAGACTACTTTATAATAGATACCCCATGCTTTTTTATGCACCGTATAGGTGTATTAATTTTTAGATAAATTTTTACTTGTTAGGTAAAGCTTTCATTGAAATTGGTATATAACATTTATAGAGTTAGATGATAATCTGCACTGCTCATAGCGAAGCCTACAAATGCCTCGTAAACGAATTAACAAAAACCTAAAAGTCCTCACTAGGATTAATTATCGCATTCAAGTAAGTTTCCATAAATTATGTCTTACAATGCTAGTGTCGCATGCTTAAATAACGGATTTTGTCAAAATTCTGGGAGTTGTTTTCGGATACAAAATCATGAAAAGAATTAATCAAAGCAGCTCAGTCTTATTTTAAGCTTATGTATAATGAGAATAGTCATTACCATAAATGGTAATAGAAAATAAAAGTAGTCAGAAAATGCTTAACTTGAGAGTTGTAGTGTAAACAAATTTTAACTTGCTTCAAAATTATCAATAGTGAAAATGTAAATACAAAATTACGTACGTTGAAGATGTAAATACAAAATTTAATATAAAACATTACATACTTTAACTGATCTTTTATCATCGTTAATTTTCGTATATTTTAGGTCTAACTTTGAATTGCCTGTGGGATGCATTAATGTTCGTATGCGTAATAATTATGTAGAGCGTCTACAATGTCTACATGCTGATCTATTTACCGTTTATAGTAATTTTCTTTGAATAATGTTAAAATATCTTTTGTAACCTCTTAAATGAATTTGAAAACATCTCCGATAGTTCGAGTAAGGTACGTGATTTAAGTGTGGGACATTCGCTGTTAGTCAATGATCTAATTGTACCATGTACAATTTTGTGCTTGCATGTACAACTGCTTGTGTATACATGCGTATTACACAGGCGGTCGTTTTCGAGCGCATCCCTTGCCTCGGGCTGCAGTCGACGCACAACCGCCGCCGTAGCTCAGTGCATTTAAAACAAGCTATATTACGCAGTTACGTATACGGAAGAAAATTATCTTGATCACTATACATCTGTAGGTTTCCGGAAGAATGTCCTAAATCTATTTTTCTTTGTTTTTTGTAATTGAGTTTATATCAAAATTTATACATTAAACTAAGCATCGTTCATATAAAAATAGCAAAATACATCGATCGAAACATAATCATATGAATGAAATTAGTGTAGAGTGTAGTACTTAGCGATTTCAGTTTATTTATATTTAAGGGAATGCGTCAAACCTAATTTACCCGCCGATAAAATACGTTAAAATATTTTATTTTTCTCAAAAAATATGCATCAGAATCATATTTCCTTTTCAGGGTAGCTTTATTTACTTAAAATACATAGCGTAACACTCGAATTATTATCAGAATCAAAAATTAGCAATTACGTGATTATGCTAATTTTTTATTCTTATAATAATTAGTGTTCCGCTATGTATTTTACGTAAATAAAGCTACCCTGAAAAGGAAATTTTATTCTGATGCGTATTTTTTGAGCTAATCGAAATATTCGAATATATTTATCAGCGGGTAAAGTAGGTCTGACGCATCCGCTTAAATAATCTTTTTTATTTTGTAGATTTCTTTTGGATAATTGTTAAAGGGACGCCGCAAATCTCTGTCCTTATCTAATTGAGTTTTCAGTCATAATTTTAAAAGAAATCATTTTTTTGAAAAAATAATAGTTCGTTTTATAGTAATCTAAATATATGTCCAAGCTGGATTCATATGATTGTTTTATTTTCGAAAAAACTTTGACACACTATGAGGGATTAACCTTTACATACTAAGTTTGTCAAAGTTTTCTCGAAAGAAAAACAATCATATGAAACCAGCTTGGATATATATTTAGATTGCTATAAAACGAAGCGGGGACAAGTATTATTCTTTCAGAAAAATTATTTAACAATTAGATAAGGACAGAGATATCCAGCGTACCCCTTAACATAATATTTGTTTAGAAGCAATTTTATGTAATATTATATAATGGGATGCAGGTAATGTGGCCACCTTAAGGAACTTTCGATTCCCAGTAGATATATATAGGGTTTTGGCGCTTCAGAAACTATTGAGACATGTTATTTGAACCTTTAACTCTAATACCTCATGAGGTTTTTTGTAAAATAATTTACTTTCGGAATTGTAATTAAAGAAGTTCTATGTAGTTAAAATTGACCACTTTACCAACAGTGTTGGCCACCTATCAGTTCTTATGGTAAAGTCATATAGTAAGTGTTTCAAAAAGTCAAGACTAACCTAGCCGAGACTTCCTGTATGTGTTATTTAATTAAATGGTGACGTAGTATACGCCTTGGTGTCGATATTTTGGGATTAGTAGGCCTAGGGATTTTGTAGAAGCAACCGCCGTTATTGTCGTCGTCGATTACCTTTTACCTTGCAATGCATTCGTATGGTTACTTTACCAACTGATTAAACGTCAACGAAAGTTGCAATTTTCGTATCAAAAATAAACTCTACGGCAAAAACTGGCACATGCATCTTAAAGTACGTAGAAGAAGCTACAATTCTATGTACCATATGATTTCTTTTTCGCTCATATCACGCTGACAAAAGTGGTTTCTTTACATGCATGCACGGCTAAGTAATCAAAGTTTTTCTGCTTTCGCGCGTAAACATGACACTAGCTTATAATTAGAGGGCGCTAGCAGCGGGGTCATCGTGCCTCTCAACATCTATTGTGACATTACATATACTGTAGGAATTACAGCTCCCCAGAATACAGCATACAGCCAGATCTCGTGTTAGTGACTACATTACCTGCATGTCCACATTACCTGCACCCACCTTATACTTGTTTATACGTCAATGTATAAGTAAATATCATTCTTAACTCTATAAAGCTCGATGAAGCTAAAGTGTATTATGTAAATTTTTATATTTTCTTAAATTGTAACGTGATTACGGATGAACTAGAGATAAAATAGTGCAAAACAAATGTCCCCATTAGATTGATATAGACATCTTCAGATCTTGGGGTTAGAAGTCACTTTTGGATGCATATAGATGATGGTCCAAATACCTACATTTGCTTATCTTCTTCATTAACAATCAAGAACTTTCTAAGTTAAATACTACGAATGATATTATATTTCATACCCTATACGGACAATTTCCGGCATTTCAAAATTTTCAAAAAATAATAATACTTCCTTTTAGAAGCCTCGAATAAAGACAATCTTAAAAATTCTGCATTATGCATTTGGAACTTTCCGGAAATGCGACTCAAGTTATTCATTTTTTCAAGTTTCCGACATACCGAGGTTCTGATGTTTTTGGCACAATAACATGCTAGATCTAGATATAAGAGTTGGTAATTAAAATTATTCTTGCTACAATTTATTTCCAGAAGTCTGCTACAAAAACCGATTACAACAAACATTAGGTATTTTCCTTACCACCTCCTATATATCTCGGTCTAGCACATTACAATGCAAACATACAGATCTCGAAAACTCGAAGAAATAAGTACCCCAAGTCGCATTTCCGGAAGCCCACGCAGATGCATAATGCGCCAGTGCCAAGTATTTTCCCCGAGACTCTGCACGCGCAGTGTGTAAGTAAATTACGTGCGCGCTTTCGAGTTTCGATGATCCTTGCACAGCCGAGCGCCCGAAGCGTATACAAGACGGCTGGATGGCGCTCGTGCGTGTGCCTCTTCCTCCTTAATATAAATGCGAGACGCGTGGATTTTTGGTGGCGCGATGCGATTCCTCTCGTTTCCGCCCTGCGTATATGCGCCAGCTGTCGAGCGCGCGCTCACGCAGCAGTAAGTAAAGGAGAGCGGGGCCGCCGTAGGCTAGAAAACTGTCGTGTCCTATCCGTCTCTCTCTCGCCTTGGCTCTCCCTTGTCGTGTCTCTTCTCTTCCCTTTATATTATGTCCACCTCCCTTTTTTTTGTCCTCGTCCTCGAGGCGTCTTGTCTTGTCTACCTTTCGAGCCGCCGCCGCCGCCACCGCATCTTTCTCCTTGTCGTCGATCGCATGTGTGTGTGTGCGTGTTTATGCTCGAAGAGAGAGAGTCGTGTTTTTTGGTTTCCTTGTCGCAGTGGCCGCTGGATATAGGTATACACAGTCTGTCGTTCGTCATCGTTGAGTAAGGAATTCACGTTTTTAACGGGTGTTTTGTGTGAGAGGGGCTCAGGTGGCTTGCATGTATCCGCACGAAAAATCGAATTTCTAATTTTGGGTTTCTTTCTTTCCGTCTATCTTTTTCTCTCTTTCGCTCCGCGCTTATTTCTTCCTTTCTTCGGTAAAGTGGATTAGTATTCAGGTACACTTTTCTATTTTTGGTCATGGCTTAAGGAGTATCTAATTTTTTTCTTCTTCTTTCGCTTTTTTTCGGTACTTTTGGAGGTATTTGTGAGTCTCGTTTGTTGCGCGCCAGCTCAGCTTGTATTGTGTGAGGGTCTTTATGTAAAAAAAGACTTGGAATAAGACTAGTTTTAGAACTACGAATTGGATAAAACGTTTCTTAATGCACTACAGAAAGACAATTTTTTGTAGCATAGTATGGGGTATAGCTGTTTACAAACGCTGATTGATTGTGATTCTTCTACTGAAGCCTCTTTTATCAAAGTAAAGAAAAGTTTGCAGCGTGTGAGCTGTACAAACAAGAAATATATATTTACTCTCTTACTTCTAAGAACTTCTGTGTAGTTTGCGAAATTGATATATTTTCAATTGTTCTCTTTATTTATGATAGTATTCCTACTATACCTACATGAGGAATTACTACAACTACCTATTGTACTTATTCAGGAATACTACAAAAAATCTGCTAAGAAACGGTTCTAAAAAATACGAAAAGTTAACATGGAGGTTCACTTCTGCAACTATATTTATCTTATTTTTTGGGACATACTAGATATGAAAAAAATATGCAGAATGCGAAAGAGACCTTGTGATACTATTTTACATGTATATAATATTATATCAATTTCTCTTATGGAAGTTTAACATGGAAATTATGAATTATTGTTATATTTTTACGTGTAATGGGGGAGACTGGGGTGTAACCGAGCAGTTGTGATTATTTAGCTTCAGAAGTGGCGTCTTCTATTTAATCGCACGTTAGCTTACTTGCAGCGATTATGCGAATTAATTTACTCTTTCTCATCAACTATTATCATACATGAGACCGAATTTTAAAAATAGAACATAAATTAAGATCGTCAGAAATAGTAAATTTTCTAAAAATGGCTTTTTATTAAAACGCGAAAAATCTGGTGTTATTGTTTCTGTTTTGTAAGTGTGATAAAAATTAGTGTAATTTATATGTACCATTTTGGTAATAAATATGTACTGTTCTATTATATTATATTATACTTCAATTGACGGCTCCATTATATCCCAAAGATTTTAAACATCAATTTTGATAATAATTTAAGTGTTCCGCTCTTCCTTTTTCATGTATAAAAAAGCCTAAATAGAAAATTTACATCCCCGAAATGGTCAATTATAATTTCTTTGTCTAATTTTTCTTGTATAAAAAGAAAGATATTTAAAAGGATAATTATCTTTATCAAAGATTGTCCGTCTCTTTAGTAAAATCCATGCTAGTGATCACTTATAGAGATATTTCTCAAAAACTTTAGTAAGACAATTCGAAAGTCCTTTGTATCCTAAACTAGTCCACTGCGTTCCAAACAAAAAACTCGAATCATTCCAGCAACAAGGCAATTTTCGCATCTCGATCGAGTTGTTTTCTTCAACAAATTCATCACGCTCCACGGAAATTTGTCCCTGCACAAAAGAGCCCACAACCGTACCACTTCATCCTCGTTCACATCGAAAGCAGACCATAACGTAAAGCGCACATACACAAGCATAATACAGAAGCCCACGAAAATCGTGATCGATCGCTCCGCGGACCACCGCGCAAGTCCATACATATCCAGTATCCGCTATATTCCGCGCCGCCTTCATTAATGCGCCATGGCGACTGCCGGGGAAACTTCGCCGCTCATCCAGCGTTTCATTCGTCTCGCAAGCTCGGCAAAGCTGGCCGAAAGCTCGCCGCTGCGGGAGTTCGGCCACAAGTGCGGTGTACCGAACGGGGGTCGCACGCGGCGGAGCGGAGGAGCTGCAGGGAGCGGAGCGCTGCCGAGCAATGACAGTGCGGTTTTATCTCGCGCGAGAGGGAGAGAGAGAGAGAGAAGCGGAGAAAATCGCTGAAAGCCACGTCCGTTCTCTCGATCTCGCGGCGAAAGCCATAGAGATGCGCCGCCGATGCTTTGTCTCGCGAAAAACGTCGCGTAACGGGCTTCGCTTCTATTCGTGCTGCTGGCGCTGCAGCCGCGGCGCGGGTTAGGAAAGGTCGACGTCGCGGCTGAACTTTGGTCTGGATCTTTGTGGGTCGTTTTCGTCGATTTTAGTACCCAGGAGGTTGTGCTGGAAATGGTGCAAGGAATTGATGGATTTTATACTTGCTATTGAGGGATAGTATGGTTTTTATATATTTGGGTAATTTTTGGGAAATGTGACATTTCGAGTATCTAATGTTTAATTATTGAATGATTTTATCTTTCTTCGGAACAATATAAATCCTTTTTGGTAATGATACGTTGTCTATAGACTTTCAAATTATTTCTTGAAGCTTTTAAGATCTATACATATAATAAAGATATATTTACTGCCACATATAGTTTACAAGAAAGACACACTTTAATAGGTAAAGAAGATTTTTTTATCACGGCTATGTTTGGTATTTTTTATATCACCAAAATTAAGTTATTTTATTCAGTAATGCGTGCCTTCAAAATGGTAAAAAAAATACTTATAAGATTTTCTATGAGATGAAAATTGTTTAAAGACATTCATGCAGCTTACAATTTGAGACTAAATTAGGAATTCTATATGATATTAAGTAAAAGACACTATTATAAATCTAATAAGCCCGACCATTCAAATCTAGATTATAAAAAAAGTATTGAACAGATACACAAATTACATTTCTTTGTAGTAATCCGCTCGCATGACCAATAAAATTATACGCATTTACTTTAGTATTTAATTATTAGAATGTTTGCGAATGTTTGTAAGATGTTTATTATACACATATTCGTTTATTAGATTAGGCCTCGATAAGTATTTAATCTTAATTTTAATCTTAAGATATTCAGTTATAATAAAATTATATATTACTGTATTTGAACCTGGTGAAGAGTGCATTAAACACTCGAAACGTTTTCAAAATATTTATTTAAGTTTTAACAATTTCGTCTACCATTTTCTGTTAGAAGCAATCATTTAAATTTAGTTTTATTAGCTTATCAGATGCATAGTAATATAAGTTAAAGTCAACCTTAAAAACTTATAAAAGTTGCGTCAAACACTTAAGAATTAGTAATAAATTAGTCTTCGGTCGAATGGAAATTATAATTTCTAACATTTTTTATGTTTATTTAAACGAGATCTTTAATTTAGTCAATCTTCATCCACATGTCCATGTAACGTCATAAAATAGCGTGAAGCATCTTGTGTATTAGAATCTCCCAGCTTAGATTCTCGGATCGTATATGTGCGACTGCATACCGTTGACTGAAAATACTTTCATACTGCTCAACGGAAGAACGGGTCTCTCTTTTGAAGTTTACGAATTTTCCCGATAGGGAGCGTATCTACAGAGTGCCAATCTCATCTTGAGTGAGAAACTTTTTCAAAGTTTAAGAGCAAGAAGACTATAGTACTATAGGTATTATAGGTTACGTATTTCAAAGAAAGAAACTGAAAATGAAAGTTCCGGTAACACGCTCTTATTCAATTTCAGAAATTTCAATTTTGTATTTTTGTCGTTGAATTTCTTCATACGTCTTGAACGAATTATAATCCTTTATTTGTATTCATGATCTCTTATTTAATATTTCCACATTGCATATAAGAAACCAGGTCTATTTTGTACACTTTTTTGTTAATAATTTTTACATTAACCCTGGTAGAAAATTATCTAGTTTTATCGAGGCCCTCGATTATTCCCATGGCAAACTAGATAGATCTACATAGTTCTAGATTAATTTTCCACCAGGGAAGTTTATAATCTTAAAAAAATGTTGCAATACTAAAATTCAATTATCTCTATAGTACGTTTCATTTATTTTGAAACGAGGAATTCAAATATGCAATAAAAAAGATATATTCTTATTTGGAAAAATAAAGTTGGGTCTTAAATGGGCCTTAAAAATGTATTGGGCCCAAAATCTAATATCAGCATTCGATTTCTGGTTTAAAATTATAATGGGTATGTGCCACATTATTTTGATTATAAATATTTTCCTTGATATATTGGAGCGTTTAATCATTTTTCAGTACTAAATTTCCAAAATTATACCATCGTGACGTCACAAATGGACTGGGTAATAGCGTGAAATTTAAAATCGCATGCATAAATATTGATTTTTTTTCAATAATTCGAGTTAAAAAAATTCTGAAAAATACTTTACTGCAAATAATGAACCATTTTCTAAGTGATTAATGCATTTTTGAAAATCATGTAAAGTCCCAATTATGCTTAAACCCAAAACTATAGTTTATACATTTAAAGGTATCGATTACATAAAATAAGTTAAGACGTCGATGAGAAGAAAATATTAAATTATACTTAAACGAAGTGGGACATGAACATTGAACATAAGTACGTCGTGGATATAATCACTGCAAAATAGAGAAAGGCGGCATTCTTGTGTTCGTCGGATAATGTCAATAACTGTCCAGTTCCAAATATCAAATAACAAAAGACATAAAATAAGCAATATTTTGAAAATCACCTATATGACATTAATATGCTTAATCAATAATTATGAATAAGTCATCGGGTTAAAGATACCTATTTGCTTTTTACGAATTGACTCTGGCCTCCCCTACGGCATATTCATTGGAATCCTATTTCCTAAGCAGAATATCATCAATAATATACTATTAAAATTCCGAACACCTCTTTATTTTTTAGAGGATCTACTTTACCCGTCGTATAAATATATTAGAAAATTTTACTTTTTCTAAAAACATACACATCGCAAGCAAATTACCTATTCAAGATCGCTTTATTTTTCGAAAATGCATTGCGAAACTCTTGAATTGTCATCAAAATAGAAAATTAGCATAATAACGTAATTTTAGTAATTTTTCATTCTGATAACAATTCTAATTATATATATTCAACGCTCTTCATTTTCCACAACACACAGTAATTCTAAAAAAACGAGATTCTCTAATAAATTTATTACCGGTTAACGTAGGTCTGACGCATCCCCTTAAAAGAACAGTATAAAATATCGTTCCACACGCGCGTGCAAGAAATCCATAGGAACATTGGTGGTTTAATCAAACTTCCAGCTATAAATCGGCAGGTACCCGTATGCTCTTCGTATTCTTCGCGATTTTTCTCCCGCGACGCTGACTCGGCGCCCCGCGTTTCTCCCTTGCGGCCCACGCGAGCCTTTGAAAATGCATGAGTATAGACTACATAAGACCAGAACGAGAGAGAGAGAGAAAGAGAGAGAGAGAGAGCCGGCGTTCCCGCGGGCATGATGTGAAATTAATAATGTATAAATACGTGCGCCAACTCGTGCCGCCATCATAGCACCAGCGCTGCACACCGGGGGTATGCGAAGCTGAAGCTGAAGTCAGGAGGAAGGCTTGGACTATAGGTCGAGCGAGCGCGCGGTTAAAGTCGGGGAATTAGACTCTGTGTGACTTGGCGCGCTCCATTGTATCGGCCCTCGCGAAATTCTAAAAGCTCGTTAATTTTGCAGACTCTGCAATTAACGGCTGCCGCTGCCAACCGCCACCGCCAACGCCAACTTCACTATGTATATATATATGTGTGTGTGTGTGTGTGTGTGTGTGTGCCTCTATGCCCGGTAACAATGACTTTCCTTCCGTACCTTATATATACCCTTTTTCCTCGCGTTAGCTCCTTATTTTTTCCCCTTGACCGAGGCTTTAATTCGTGACTATTATTATATGCATTTTCGTCTACGTGGCGACGGCGGCGGCGGCGGTGGCGGTTCTTTGTTCTTTATAGCGCGTACGTGCGCTGTGGTTTTTCTTTATGGTTGGTCAGGCAGTATAATATAGGGTAGATGTCTTAACTATATACTGACGCTGTGCTTACTAGTGTCACTTTGATTTATTTCATAAAAGACTTAATCAAATATTTTACATTCTATATATTTATGCATAATATAACGTTTAACAAACTGAAATCATAACATTATTTGTATTTATAAAATTAACTCCTAGTAAGCAAAATACTAAGATTAATTAAAAGGATTCATAAATAACATAACATTAGTGTCAGTAGTATAGAATACTGACATTCGATAGTCATATTTCATTTAAATACTTTTTATTAATATTTTGTTTCTTTATGATAGAAATAGTATTTAATCACAATACATTTGCAGATATCGTTAAGGCAGAATACAATATACTGATTTTCTTGAGGGCGTCACGATGTACCAGCACATTCTGACTTAGTTTAAATGAATTTCGAAAAGTCTCTTTAATATTCTCAACTTTAAGAAGTTTTATTTGGTAGGCGAAAATATATAAATAACGTACATTGACTCAATGTAATACTACAATTAGTATACAATTAATGAACTAACTGCCATGTTTATAGGTTCAATAGTTGGGTCACTCAACCTAGTAAGTTATCTCGGGCTGCGATCCTTCTACAATTTACTCTTATACTTTGCCTTTTTGTGCCGCTCTCTCGGCGCTTAATTATTTACGAATCAGCCAAGTGTGAAGCGCACCGCGCGCTGCCCTAAGGAAGATAAGTGGGATTTTTATTGGAAAGGGCTGTGGATGTACGCTCCGCGGTATAGTGCGAGCGACACGGGACAGATAAATTCTAATAAAGGCGAGTCAAACGAAAAGAAGGCATCGGAATGGCAGATGTCCGCATGCCGGTATTTACCTCGTTTTCGTTCAACCTCGCGCGCTCTCTCTCTGTGGCGTATATATAAAAAAAGTTCGACAATGGCCAACCGCAACGCCATTCGATCAGGGTATCCATTAGGATGAATCGATGGACCTTGAGTATGATTCACTGCCGATGCATTTTTTGTAGGGGATGTCCGGCTTTTTTTCTCGGTATTTTATTGTCTTGTTATACGGTGAGCACTTTTCTCCTATATTATATTCTTTTCTGTATACTCAATTTTCTATAATCAACTATTTGTTTGCCTCTGTTACATTGGTAATTGCTATTGTCGTATTTTAATTGAGAGAAGTGAGGCTATGTGGCTTTTTCGGAAACTTCATTACATATGTCGAGTAGTAGATCGTGCCCTGTTCTGTTTACTACTTGTATGCGACTGACTGACTGTCGAAAAGTTTAAATTAACCCTCCTGTGGTTTAATTTATTTCTTATACCCGGAGTTTTAATCGATTATTCATTGATTTTATGTATTTAGCCTATTTTAGATTGCAAAGTTGTATCACAAAATGTGATTTGCTTTTTACTTGATAAAAATTTACAATAGGTACTACACGATTTGAAAATTTAAATTAAAAGCAATGGTCATATAATGTAATATCACTTATATTTTTTTTATAAACGTGCAATAATAAAATATTTAATAAATTATTGATAACATTTTTTTATCTAAATTAATATATAAATAAATAGAAAAACAAAATGCATATTATAGCTCACAAATTGATACTTTATAATTCCTGTTTATACACATTATGTGAGAACAATTATTTATCATAATATATTGTAATGATTATTGTTGACATTATATTTTATCGTAATAACAATATTATTCTCAATAATATATAAAATTAATATTTGTTATATGTTATATTTTACGACAAATACAATTTTAGTGAATTGATTTAACTCGAATAAACAGTTCCAAAACTTTTTATTTATATGCTGGTAAATTTTATTCTGCAACCTTGTGCAGTTTAAGTATTAAATTTTACAAAAACGGAAAAAGGATGCGTACCGTTATGGATTATATTGTACGTCAGTGCCTCTATTGTGAATCATTTGATTTAAAATCATTATTATGAAAGTTTTGCATTATTTATTTTTTTACTTTGAAAGTTCTTATTCTGATCTTTCAAAATGAAAAAGATATATAATGCAAAACTTTCACAATAATGATTTAAAACCAATTGATCCACAGTAGAGGCACTGATCCACAATAGCGTTCGTGACTTATACGACACTTTTCTTGTGTTCCGTTTTAGAATATTAATTACATAAAATTAAGTTTTTCATACATGATCGTATTGACTACCCATACTTTTCCTAAGAATTGCTTAATTTTAATGCACAGCACCTGACTTATTCATCAGAACATTAATTCTCATAACATTGTATACCTAATATCTTCCACTTATGCGCATACATTAATAGAAATCAAAATCAGAAACTTCTAAATAATTAATAATACGGGGCACAATCGTCTCGCGGTATAGAATGATACGCACAGAATAGAAGCGCACATCATAAATAAGAATGATAGCCGACACCTCATAAAAGCCGACGAGTGGTTCGTTAACCCCGACGCATGTCGAATATCACGGGATCTCGCCATTGCTGCACGAGTCATATAATAGGGGAGATCCAGGGCGAGATGGGTATGGTAAACTTTAACGCCATATATCTTGATATTTACTTTCATCAATAACGGGATTAATACGCAATGCATTTATGTTCTTAGACTGTGCAATTACAAATTTCTCTTGCTGTAAAACAAAAGGAAATGTTTATTTTTAAATGAGTCTAAAACGTTAAATGTATCTACATGGCTTCGAAGCTTAATGGGCACCGGTTTGGTTGTTATAGCAAGCAAAAAACCTAATTCGAAGAATATTTACAAATTCGTATTTCATGGTCGAATCATCAATAATTTGAATTAATAATGAAACCTCTAGTTACATTAATATTATACTTATAAAGTGTATAATTATTGTCATTTAAACGTATACGAGTTATTTGAATATTGTTTCATGCTCAAATCCAATATAAATCATTTATTATTATAAAATTAAAAGATATGCAATTTGTAAAGAAAGCAGTATATGTATAATATACCTGCCGAACGATCTCACATTGAATAAAGACATTTTATTAAAATCAAGCAAAATTAAAAATTATTTACCCGTAAAAGTTAAACTTAATTTTGATATTTTGTAGTGTTTCACTATGCTATTTTGTTAGTTATTTCACTTGCAATAAAAATCTCAGCGATGACAGATACCAAATTTTTATTACCGAATCGTCTTATTTCAGTGTGCTAACAGCTTACAACATTAAAAAGCGTATTCGCCCAAGTAACCAATAAATTCAAACACACCCAACAAGAACAAGACTATATAAAAATATACGTCGCGTGTCCATCTCACCCCGGTCTCACTCGCACCCCAACACGCGGGCGCGATCACCGGTCAGAAAAGCCCGGCCTCGATAATAGCCGAACGCCGGGGCCCGCTGAATCGGGCAATTCATTATGCACGAGAGCCGATCCAATGCCGAAATTAGTACCCGCATTACGCTCGACGTACACGCTCCGCGCGGCCTGCAGCAGCCCCTTGCACGGCCATGATCCAGCGCGGGGACAAAGTGCTCCTCTTATCTCGACACGCGGCCCCGTCGATGCGCGAACGAGGGAGAGGGGCGTGCGCGCGCGTGCGATAGATGCGTATATAAATAAGTGAGGGCTTGTTTCTCTATCTCTATCTCTCTCTCTCTCTCTCTTTTCGAGGGATCGGCAGGGGGGGTGCGCGCGCGTGAGTCATCGATGGCGCCCGCGCTCGCGCCCACAGTCCCGGATTTTCATCCCCCGCGCGCGCGATAGTCGCAGTGCGAGGGTAGAGATACTAGGGTGACTCTCTCTCTTTCCTTTGCGCCGCGGCATGCCAGGCTGCGGGGTGTATTGTTCGGTGTGCGCGTCGGAGGAATGTAAAAAGAGATATAGGTTAAAGTGTGGGGGGGATGATTATTAAAAGTCATACGGGGAGTTGGAGGCGTTCGTAATAATAATGCCGAACGCGCTGTCGAAATTTGGGCAGAGGTTTGTATTATACTCGGGGCGATGGGGTCGTCACGGTGCGGCGGAAGCTGCGGGGTGTACTACTGTAACGCGTTTGTTTCGTGGTTTGCATGTGATTTGTATGGGGTGGAAGTAATAAGCTTTTTTAGGGAGGGGGGCGGTAAAGAAAGTTTGGAAAAAATGTGTTTGATACGAGTGGGGAGTGTTCGTTTCAATGTACTATTGTGAGCTGATTTTTGTTTGTGGGGATACGGGGTTTTAATCCGGAATTTAATTCAGTTTTTGAGTAACTTCAGTTATAATCATTTGTCTCTTAAAATAATTAAATACAAATTTGGTTATATATTTTTATGAAATTTTTTGGATGAAATTTTATTAGGAAATATTCCTATTCCTTTTTGATTTTGAACATATCTCCGATGTGAACGGTGCTTTTGAATCCATTGTTTTGAGCAATGAATGAATGAAACTGATTGAAATTGTTACTGAAGTTACGAGGGTAGTTCAATAAGTCTTTAGAATGACCAACAGATGGCGCGCGAATCGCTCCAAATCATCTGTTTTCAGTCAGCACCACTCCCGACTAGATATATGGTGCAGTCACAGTCCACATCTTCTGAGTTTACGTGTTTTTATAACCAATTGAAAAAAAAAAATTGCTTGTTAAGAAAAATGGAAAAAAACGAGTTCAGAGCGGGAATTAAACATTTTCATTTAAAGGGTTTAACTCCATATGAGATAAAAAATGAATTGGCCTCAGTTCATGGCACATCTGCCCCTGCCTTAGCAACGGTTTATAACTGGGTAAATGAATTTAAGCGTGGTTGTACATCAATAAGTGACGAACCACGTTCAGGAAGGCCCGTAGAAGCAACTACTCCCGAAATCATCAATAAAATCCACGATATGGTGTTGAAGGATAGAAGATTAAAAGTGCGTGAGTTAGCTGAGGCCACAAGGATATCTATAGGTGCAGTTGTTTCAATTCTACATGAAAAATTAGGCATGAAAAAGCTATCGGCAAGATGGGTGCCGCGTTTGCGCTCAGCTGAGAATAAACGCAATAGAGTGGTCGCCTCTGAGGCTCTTTTGGCGCGCATAAGTCGGAATCCTGAGGAATTTTTTCGTCGATTTGTGACTGTGGATGAAACATGGATACACCACTACACTCCTGAGACAAAGGAACAATCCAAACAGTGGATTTCCACAGGCGAACCAGCTCCAAAGAAGGCAAAGACCGTAAAGTCAGCTGGTAAGGTTATGGCTACAGTTTTTTGGGATGCACGTGGAATTATACTTATTGACTACTTGGAAAAGGGTAAAACAATTACGGGTGAGTATTATGCATCATTATTAGAGCAGCTGAAAGAAGAAATTAAAATAAAACGACCACATTTGGCGAGAAAAAAAATTCTCTTTCATCACGACAACGCCCGAGTTCACACATGCTTCGTTTCAATGGCTAAAATTGAAGAACTAAAATTCGAATTGGTCGAACACCCACCGTATTCACCAGATTTAGCCCCCAGTGACTTTTTCTTATTTCCAAACTTGAAAAAATGGCTCGGTGGACAGAGATTTACGGACAACGAAGACGTCATTGCCTCTGTAAGTGCTTATTTTGAGGAACTTCCGAAAACGCACTTTTCTGAAGGATTAAAAAAACTTAAAAAGCGATTGACCAAGTGTATAGAGCTCCAAGGAGATTATGTTGAAAAATAAAAAAAAATTTACCCAAAAAAAATTGTTTTTATACTTTATTCTAAAGACTTATTGAACTACCCTCGTAACTATATTTACTTATGATATTATGAACGGTGTCGATTAACTTTCTTCGCATCTACCTTACCAGTTCCTCATTTTTAAAATCATTTTATTTTTAAATAAATTTAATTTTTAATCCGCCTCTTTGTACACATTAATTCATTAACGTGAATCGTGCATTAGTAGTAGTAACGTCATAAAATCTATTTTGTTCGATTGCCCGCCTAATTTTTTACTTTCTAAGCTGAAAAAGCACTTAAATAATTGATCATACGTTACTAAGTATAAATAAAAAGCAAAATTATTAATATTTTAATCCAGCGTTTAAGAACATGAAGTAGAAACTTTGATTTACTAACACCAACGCAGGTCACAACGATACGGTTTCGGCCGTTGTTCACGTTAAAGGGTTAATACCAGAAGTAATTTGTCAGCCGATTTCATTCTTATGGCTAGAGTAAAATGTTTTGATGATTCTGTAACAGCATGTCGAGAATCTTAACACTTTCACATCCTTAAATTTTTCGCAACAATAATTCATTATACTTACTTTCAATAATAGAAAATATTCAAGGCCGATCATGAAAAATCCATTATATCTTAAGGGGATGTCGTAGCCAATTTCAGATTCCTATATCATATTTTTCGTTATTTCAACTCAACTTTTTGTTTTCATTAGTGATATCGGTCATTCGGTATTCGTAATAACTTAAGGAACACCGGATGACTAAGATAATCAATAAAAATATAAAATTGAATACGAATAATAGAAAATACGAAAATGTCGGTAAGTACAAAATATCACAAAATAATCAATAAAATTTAAAAATTAAACAATAATATCATACTCGAGATCATACTGGCGTCGACACTCCTTTAAGCATTTAAACAACAGTTTCCTTTTGTATAAACTGGTAAACTAATTTTTTAAAGTTTTATTACTCATAATGTCTGATAAGATCCTGATATTTTCACTCATTTTATGGAATTTGACCCTCTTTTTTAAAGTTCTGAATAATAAAGGTAATTTTGTACATTCCCCTACTTACTGCGCATTCATACATTTTTTAGATATTTTTTAGAGATCATTTTTTATCTATTCAATAAGAAGTAATGAAAATAAACCTTAAAATCGTACAATGCGCACTTTCTATTTCCACGCCCTCAATTTTAGCAAAGAAACAATGGTTATAATTAAAACTTTATAATTAAATATTTCATAGATGTCAATCAATATTAATTAATACTAAATTTAATGAATTTTCTTCCATGTCAATCAATTCTAATATACAAGATTGCATTGAATTATATATACGCAAAAGCTATTTTCTATAAAAATATCGGAAAAAACTAACCAATACAAACAACTATAATCAATAGTTTCTAAAATCCGTTTTTTTCCGTTCGTGTAAGAGACACCCTCGTCCACTTAAAACTCACCCTGCGACGCTAAAAGTCAAAGCAACTTACGCCCGAATCGAGTGTGTAACTGGAGAAATGGCACACAGCACACACACACACACACACACACACACAGAGAGCACACATTATACGAAGGGGAACAACAAGGAGACTTTGGTCGGGTGGTGTACGCGGGGTTTACATACTTTCTTAATGGGCCGATTTCGGGGCTCTTGCCTCGCGCCCGTCCCGTATTTACACCACCGTGGCGTTTTCGGCTTATGCCTCCCCTTTTACGAGCGCGGCTCGTCCACCAAAGATACGCGATACTGCAGTATACACATGCACTGCGGAGCTCATCTCACCCCCCTCAAAACGCGATGCGTCGCGGGGATACGTACTCGCGTCTGAGATTACAAAATGCACGCACAAATACGCGAGAGCTTGCGCTCGGGATAAAGGGAGAGAGAGAGAGAGAGAGAGAGGGGTACTGTTATATATACGAGAGATATTCAGCACCCCTGCAGTGTAGTAGAACACTTGGCGCTCCTGATCTCCGCGATTGTTCGTCCCCGGGATTTGTCTGTGTTTACACGCGGATATCCTGAAATCCGGAGTCACGAAATTACCGGGTGAGTAATGGGGGAGGGGACGCGGGGCAGTGGAACCCCGGAAAAATGGAGTTATCGCCGTTTGGAGATTCGGGTGAAGGGGAGGGGGAGGGGGGTGCAAATGATTTATCGGCAGCGCGCGGCTCGTCTTTTGAATCGAGAGGCTAGATTGTATTTATGGGCGATTCTTCTGAAAACAAGTAAATTTTTATACAAACTTCAAGGCTATTTTGGATTTTAGAGTGTCTAATAAAAAAGAAAAACATCCTGCAAAGTATTACAGGATGATTTCTTTTCCTTCGAGACAATATATATTATTTTGTGTTTCAAAATTACATGCCATCTAATAATTTGATTATTATTATTGCAAATGTTTATGATTAGTAATTTAATGTTACATAATTAATGTATTACTCCATACAAATTTCTTAAATTACTATTCGATTAATACGTTACGTATGTTAGTTAAATAAAATTGAGTTATTCTACTATGGTTCTGAACGCTCTATATATCTCATAGAAAAACATTCACGGCCACGGTGTTTACTATAGAGAAATTTGCCTCTTCAAATACCTTTTGTTTTGTCAAAGTGGTATCCGGTATTGGTTGATACAAGGGAAACCGCATAATTTATAGGACTTTTTATGAGATGATAATTATTTAAGGGCTCTACGAGTTTAAGACTAAATTAAAATTACAATTTTTGACTAAATTAAAAGTGGGTCACTTGCAGTGTGAGTGGATTTAGGCTCTTAATGTTACGTAAAATAAAAGAAAAAACTATTTGCAATAGAATATAACCAGTCTGGCCATTCAAATCGAAATATATAAAAATTGTTAATCAAGATTAGAAATTGTTATTTTGTTGCGAATCACCTGTATTAAAGAACGCATAGAAATAGAGATGGAAATAACGAATATGATGGTTTTTTATATGACTTAATGAATTAAAATTAATTCTTATTTATTCATCGATGTGTTTGACTCATCTCTTTCCTCTTAATTTCTAGAGAGTATATTTCTTCATATTTATTTTGTGCATATAAGAGCTTTATGAAATTTCTGTGGGTAAATATAAATTAAAGACTCCTTCAAAAACATACTTCCAGTGATTGGCGTAGAATGCACGCTGGGAGATTTTCATTATTGGTTTTCCATCAACAGTTTAGCATTCTGGCGTAAACAGTTTTGCTTTTAGAGATCGCTATGTGATGGGTACATTTTTTTTTTTTAATAAACTTTCATTTTATTTAATGCATTTTATCCTATTTTGCATATAGTTAGAGTGTTCGATGAAAAAAATGTGCTTAAGAAAAATATTACTCTGTATTTTGTAACTTAATCAATTTCAATATTTTTCTGATAAAATATATTAGACTTACAGGTGATTCAAATGCATGTACATCAAGATAAATGTGTAGGTAAATTTTATCTGACGAAAGTTAATTTAATTTTTTATTAAAAAATATTCAATTTCACAACATATTACCTTACCTGCAATTTATCGTTATCACAAAATATTAAATTATAATAAATTTATTAATAACACACCTGTAAAAACATATATCGACAGTTTTATAAAAACAGTTAGTGGTCATTGATATATCAATCAGTTCATTGAATTGCTCCATTGCGCGGGTAAAAAATTATCGGGTGAACAGTTAACTAATGAGTCTCACTAACTTTCGAGCAGTCTTACTCAAATACTTATACTACGTTGACAAATCATTTCTGATTTAAAATAAAAAGCTGTAAGTGAAACTGGAACCCGAACTGAAAATACTTTCCAAGAAACTCATCAGCTGAATGTTTCCTCAAAGGAGGCAATATTTCAATCGGAGTGTAAGGTACCCGTATCGATTTTGACACAAAAGACGCGACGCTATAGACGTGTTTCGATACAAACTCGCATGAAAAGGGCAAACGACCGATTGAGAATTTTTAGAAAGTTCAATAATATCGAATCAACGAGAATGCATAGATTGTACAGACGAAATAGATGAAATTCAATCGCATTCATGCTAAAAATAGAAATAGTAATTTCAATAGTATAAATTTATTATATTAGAACGATCCTAATAATCTAAACGTAAACATTGTTATTATTTAACCCCCCTGCGTAAGCGTTTTACTCGACTTTTCCATTCCCTAATGCATATTTCTTTTTTACATGTTCGTAAATTGGATAACATCTCTCTTTATGTTTTCGGGGTCGCGTAAAAATTGAAAGTAGAACCAAGCTTATCATAAAGTGTAAGTTTTCAGCTTTAATTTGCGTGGTCGTAGGTACTCTAAAAGTGTACCAGTCAAAAGTTATGGCCAAAAATGCCAGGACGAGATATTTCGTCCTCCTGGCTACGGTAAAAACCTCGTTTGGACGAGATATCTCGGGATACTGCGCCAGAGGGTTAAAACTATAATATAATTTACAAACAAAAAAATACTTATTATAAATGCATATAACTTTATTAAAATTATATATCATTGATTATTATTGTAATATTATTATTATTGTTGAGAACTACAAAATAAAAAATATAATGAAATGTTTAAATGTTGAAATTTAAATGGTCATGAATTCTCATTAAATTTAGTTAGCCGTTTTTTAGCAGTTACAAATACTACATTGCGCAACTAGTACGCGATACAGGTAATTTTCAAACGAGAGTTAATTTTCGACAATCACAATTACCTGTGCAAACGTGTTGCACATACTATATATTTTTTTAACGAGTGTGATAAGTTCTATTATGATATATTAGCTTAAATATTGCTATATATAATGTACAAATCAAGATAAAAACAAAGTTGTATGTACAGCGTACGAGAAGTAAAGTGTTTCTTTCGCAGCGTGCGAGAAACACTTTCTTTCTCACACGTTGATATAGAAGTGAGTGAATCGGGCACTTCTCGCACGCTATTCAAGCAGGAAAAATAAAGTTTCTGGCAGAGTTTCAAAAAACTATTTACAGAATTGGTCACCTTTTATAAAAAAATAAATTACTAAAATATTTGTTCAACAAAGTATAATAATAGGTAATTACACAAATCGTTTATATAAAATATCTTCAAACGGTTGTAAACAAATCGTTAAACCGTATAAACATGTTATCGAAGTAATTTATAATGTACCTTTTAATTCCGATATTTTTTTGCTTTAATTATAAATAGTACATTATGCATCAAGGGAGTAAAGTGGGCAATGTACGCACTGTGTGACGTTGCCGACCGAGCGAAGCGAGGTCGGCATTTCACACAGTGCATGCTTGCCTACTGTACTCCAGAGGTGCGTATACTACTTTTCACCACACCCCCGTAAAGAAATGACTGTACGCATCTCAGCAGGCCGTACAGTACCCCATGCTCTGCCTAGAAGTAAAGTGACTTGTGTACGCGCGACGCGCTGTTTTACCGCTCGAGACGCAGTCGAGAGCGAAAAAAGGCGCATCGCGCATGCGCAAGTCACTTTATTCCCTAGGCAGTCCATGCGGTACTGTACGGCCTGCTGAGAGGGCGTACAGTCAGCACTTTACGCGCAGTGTGGTGAAAAGATATATTACCTTCATATTTCAAAGTAGTACGCTCACCATAAAATAAAAGTTTTCAAACGCTGTATAGAAAGCACTTAAACTTTTACATCGATAATGAAATTTCGATGTTACAGAACTCGTTTCATTCACCCGGCAGATATCTTTAAATTTACTGCAAGAAACTTGAAGAAATACACTACAACTCAATGCATTGCTATATATAAGAAAGACCTACCCTCCTTTCAATACACTCGCACAAAGCTCATCGATAAGATCGATTTCTCGATATATATACTTTAAAATCCGATTTTCAATTCCGTTTCAATCCACGAACTGATATTTTTGCCAAATTTGTTGAAATGAAAATTCGAATGAAAACTCTATTCAAAGATTTTAATTCTTTCAGTTATATAAGTAAATTATTCTTTTTCATTTAAGGAATGAAGGATATAAGGTAATTTGCCCAATGGTCTGGCAAGATTTAATGATCGAACAATTGGAAGAAAATAGACTAATTCTCATAAAAAAATAAATATCTACTAAAAAGTCATGTCGTGTAAGATCAGATGAATTGCTTAAAGCGTAGGATTAAGAGTGCACGAAGGGCGAAATGAACATACCGGGTTTAATGGGCAGCCCTCATATTTCCGAATAATCTTACTATTTTTCTATATACATATTTATTAATATTTGATGTGAATAAGATAAACGATAAATTGAAAATACGCTAAAGCAAGATAATTCATATTTAAAAACATTGAATTTTTTAGTACTTATCTGTCCGATTTTAACCGCAAATGAAAGTAAAAACTATCTAACTAAAGTATCAAAATTGAGCTCGGTAAATTTCATTTCAATCGATTACATACTAAAAAAAGATTTAGACTAAAAAATTTTTAATCTAAAATACAAGAATGCGATCTATATTTATTAATCATTTGCAGAAATGCTTTATTGCGTAACGAAGTTACGATTAAGTTCGTTATCAAGACTGTCTGATTCGATATATTATCTTGTGTTTTAAACGTGTCTCGTTCGGATCTATAATTGGTGGTAAGAATAAAATGTAAAAAAATACAGAACCTAGAAATAAAGAAATTAACAAATTATTCATTTATTCCACAACTGTATATAAGCGAAAATGATTTTTCTATTTGTAAAAAATTGTGTTAATCCCTACTCAATTGTATTGAAAATTACAGTATTTATATAGTAGAAGTCGAAAATTTGAAGTCAAAATTGCCGAACAAATATTAAACACGGCAATTCTTCACTACAAATATTCCTTTCAAGCTCACAAAAATTCAATTTCGTTCCCAATGTACAAACATAAATAATGACTTTCCCTATTACAATTCCTAACTTCTACTCATCCAATTTCACGCAGTACAAAAGATCATCTATATCGAGTACAGTTTCAATCGCACGCAGCGAGAATCAAATGATGCAACAAGAAAAGAACCAAGTCAACGCAGCAGCTCTTCTTGAAACCGGCGCATGCCGCGGCCGCGTCCGCCAGAAGCCAATATACACACATGATCCCCCGCGAGCGCGTCCGCGAATCGATTTACGACGCATCGCATGCGGCGCGGAGCTCGTAAAGCTGCCTATACAATACGAGGCGCATGGCTCGCGGAAAGAAAGTTTAACAGCCCTGAAATTTTCGATACAGTAATTCTCGTGCGCTCGCGTTATGTGCACGCGGTTTCGCACACGCGCGCGTCGATGCAGCGAGTGCGTTCGGACACTGTGTATATATAGCAGCCGATGACGCGGGAGTTATGGGCTTCGATCGATCATCGCGCGGGGCCGCAGCGGATCGCGACCCCGTAAAACTCGCTCCCCCCTCCTCTCTCCTCTCCTGATCTTATATACTTGACTCTGCCGCTTCTTCTTCGTCTTCTCCTCGCTGCTGCTATATACTCTTATCCGGCGTAATCAGCCTAACGGTAAGTCGCGCTACTCTCGCGCGCGCGCGAGAGAGTATGGGTCGTATAGTATGGGAATGCCGCGGGTAAAGGTCGCGCGCGGAAAGTATTTCATCTGTGTGTGTGTGTGTGTGTGTGAGTGTGTGAGTGTGTATGAGTGTGCTGTACGAATAGGAACACCTCGAATTGTTGAGAATTTTCTTTCGGCGCGAGACACGCGAGACTATCATATGCGTGCATGGATTCATCTGTATGTGGCTTCTCGGGAAAGTGACTTTAGTCCATTTCTTTTCAAAATTGAGTTTCCCCTTATAAAGGAGTGAGTGCGTTTGTACAATATACAGTATGCATCGAAGTGTATGAAATTGAAAGGTACCCATTCCTAATTTGTTTATATTTGTCGCGTATTGGTATTGCTTTAAGTATAGTTTTAAAAATCATTTTTGTATTGCTTCTTATAGTTAAAGTGATAGTTGATTTTATTAGATGTTATTTTATTAATTCTCCAATTTGCTTTCTCAAAAAGAAAACTTTGTAACGATGAAGAATTACGGATTAAGAATTTGATAAATTTCGATGTTTTTAAGATTCTTGAATTAAAAAACTATGTTTTTAAAAAATGGATGTCTCGAAAAGTGACGAAAAATAAATGATTAGGCACGCCTCTGCACCTAAAAAGTACGAGACAAATTTCCAACACACGAAAAAGACCTTGCAATATACTTGTTTTTTGTATATCTATTTTTCTTACGGGAATTTAACATTAAAATTATGGACGAAAAACGGTCATCATTAATATATAGCAGTCGCTTGGTCTTTATGACTGCAAAAATTGTTTTCATGTAATAGAATATAAAGTAGAGAAAGAAACCTTTAATTTGAGATGTGCCACGTTAAGAAAGATTAACAATTAAAAACCGCTGCCAATTCATTGGCACTTAGCTTTCTCAAACTAAATTAATTGTTCTAATATGAAAATTTTTGTTCTAATAAATTAATTTTAAATTGTTCTATCTCTTTTTAATTCGGTTCTCAAAAATGTGTGCTGATTTATCATTGATGGTTTAATTCAGAACATTTAATTAAACTAGCTGAAGCCATAATCTTATTTTTATTTTATATTTATATTTTAATTTACATTTATATATAAATTAAATCTGTTTTAAGCAGTTTTCGGTAACATTATTTTTTTAAATTAATAATTTTCACGTTGAATTTAAATTCAACGACATATTTAGACTAAATGGATCATAAAATTTCTAACATTCCAAAAAACCCGAAAAACTAAAACTTAAAAATCAAAAACAAAATAATTACTAAAAAACAAAAACAAGTCGATGAATCTTGAAATTTGAATCTTCATTTAAAAACGAAAAAAATTAGCCCTTTTTGATAAAAAATGACCATGCCGTTCTTGAGATATAAACGATAAAAAAAATTTAAAAAAACATAACCTCAATATCCGAGAAAGTAAAAGATCTCATGATCTGAAAAAACATACAGGTCATGAGATAGTAAAAAACTACCTTTTTGTAAAGTTTCAGATAAAATGCTGTTGATTTACTTAAGTTATCGCGTCAAGAAAAACAGCGATTTTTTTAACAAAATTATTCTTTTTTCGACAAAAGAAAAATATGAAGCTTTAAAATTTTTACAGGATATTATTCTAAATATTCCTTATTATCTAAATTTTATTCAAAAATTTTCCATCTTATATTTCACAGATATAAATAACCGTTTGAAAAAATAACGTTTTCGAGTATAAAAAGAAAAATATCTTTTTCAAAATTTCGATTCGGAAAAGATAGGTAATTTTATGCTCTTTCAAATGCATCTTCATTGGGTCGATGATGTTATTTCTAAGGTATTAAAAGACCCGAAAAACTAAAACTCAGGAATCAAAAAATCGCTAAAAATCAAAAAAGTACCAAAAAACAAAACAAAATTATTTTGCCGTCTTCTTTTAAGAAAAACAAAAATAATGGTATACATACACACACACGCACGCACGCACGCACGCACGCACGCACGCACGCACGCACGCACACATACACACATACACACACACATATTTTCTAAAAATAGTGTATTTTGATTTCTTAAGTCTCAAAACATATTTCTAACATGTTTTTAGCAAAACTTTTCTTTTTACTATCACAAACCTTCCTCTGTGAGGAAGCAAAATTATGTACCATCAAAGATAGTGAATAAACACAAAGAAATCACTAAATTTCATGATTTTTCACGTTTTACTATTACTTAGTTTATCATTATTTTATGAATGAAAATAATAAATTTGATAAAATTATAATATTCTCTATATATGTCTTTAAGGCGTAACATCTGCATATCTGTTTGATTGGGCTAATTTCAAATACATATCGATCGTCGAATGGAAGAAGAAACTATCGCAGATTTTGTTTGAAGAACGAACTATCTCATCTTATGTTTGAAGAACAGGCTAACTTAGACAATGCGTGAAAAATTCTACGCGCTATTTCAACCTATAATTTCTCGCTTTTCACTTTGTAAAGGTAGCACTAAAAATAGGAAAATACGAAAAACTTAATTCTTAGTTAACTTGTTCTTCAAGTGAAGACTGAGATAGCTCCTTATTCAAGCTAAATCTGAGATAGTCTCTTATTCTTCTCAGTCGTCGGTATATAGTATATTTTTCATGGTTTTGAAGCTATTATTTATAAAAACAGAAATCATTCCGGCGAAGTCGGTTATATACTAACAAGTTTTTTGTGTGTCCCATCAACACAGGGGAACGTACAAAACTATCTGTTTCTTAGAGCTCGTGAAAATATGAAAATTAGTACAAAAATTTATCCGGGGAAATGTAAGAATACTTTAAAAAAAGAGTGTCAAATTCCATAAAATAAGTGATATAATCAAGATTTTATCAGGCATTTAATAGTAAAAACTTTTTAAATTTACTCTTTTATGTTTTTCAATTTATGTAGAAAGAATTTTTTCAAATGCTTAAGATTTTGGGAGTTTTCTTGCTCATATCAGTTTAATAGGTCCCTTATCAATATTTTACTAGTGGCCTCGTGGACATCTACCGGCATCCTTCATATTCACCCTACTAAAAATTTAAACCTCAAGGTTATTGTTCCCTTAAATTTTTGCAGGTATATTATTTTAGTTATAACGTTAGTAACGTATATATTTTGTTAATAGCTTCTGCGTGATATTTAGTTTATGCAAGTTTCTGAAATGGAAGCCTATGATCGAATAAATGAATACAGTACATTGTATAACGACTTAAGTTCATTTTTAAAACTCTTTATTCAAAATATATGATTCAAGATCATTCGAAAATAGCTGATAATGATCTTTTTTATTTTAGAAAAAAATTGTTCGTTAATTGCTAACGTTATATTGATTTACAAGCTATTTAATGTTTATTAAATATTCTTTTATATCACTAATTGAAATTATTTATAAAAACGAAATTGTGGTATTCTCGGAGAAACAACAAGTTCATTTTCGTATGTAACACACTCACAAAACTGTAGTGACGACTTCATCGTTATTATAATTTACTATATAGTAATTAATACTTTTTCTACGTTAATTTAACATCAAATAAGCCTAATATATCTACTCGAATTTTGGTAACTAAATATTTTTTCCAAAATAACAACTTCAGTCTTCAATCTATTGTATACTTTTGCTTGTTTTCTCTAATAAAAATTAAGTATAAATTTTAAATGTTCATACTGCAATTAATATTATATTGAAACCTTATAGCACCAAACATCATTTAATTATAATCAGAAATACAAAAAATGGACTTAGGTTGTTTTTCCGGGAAATCCCGGATATATAGAGCCAATCTTGTAGGTTTTTAAGTTTCGAGGTATAATTTCGAGATACATTCCACTTTCTATCGCGTGACATTCCACGCTCGTTTTCTCCGTGGTATGTATTATATATTACATGCTTATGCACGGATCTTCTTTTTCGATTCTTTTCTCTTGTCTGCATTTGTGTTCGCGTTTGCTCGTTGTTCCTTAGAAGTTGTTTTTCGCATCACATGCTACCTTGCGTTATTATTGTAATTTTACAGCCAACGGTGAGGTATGCGTTCGAAACTGGCGAGGTGAATTATACCTATACCTTGAGAGAATTTCAGAAAACGGTCCGAACGCACGCGTTACCGTTGCGTTAACAACTTTGAGTTTTCGAATTTTTACTTGAGTTTTTACCTTTAGCATTGCAGATACAAGAGTTAGAAACACGTTGGTAAATTGGAATTTGTTCAAGGAGAAATTTTAGACATTAGATTAATTGTATGAGACTTCAAAAGTGATTGAATGTTTTATTTGACGCGCATTGGATAGGAATTGTCTTGAACATTTCATATACTTGAAGTACGTAACTACTGTAAATTAATTGGTCAATCCAAATGGAACGTCTTTGATTTCAGTCATAGTTTTATACAGTGATCGATTATTTGACTGAATGACTCTTTGCGTGTTCTAATTTGTCTAAAATGCTAAAAGTAAAACAGGAAAATAGCATTACATGATCAACGGTTTCAAAATAATGAACACGTGTACTAACAATAATTGTATTACGTGCACTTTTTATGCGTTAAATCGACAATTATCATTTAAAAAGATGTAAAAATATAACACTTTTCATAAATAGTCTTATAATTTAATCTCCTTTTTATTGTTCTTTTGTCAATATGAATATAGTTACAACCCTTAAACAATAAGTACATGATTTATAAAAGTATAACGAGTAAAATAACAATTTTCATCAATATCTTTATAAAATATTTTATACAATATTTTCTTTTATTCCTATTATAATTATATTTACAATTGTTCACCCTTATTAAACAACATTGCAGTCAAAGAAACTTATTGTAAATGTAAAAAAATATATTAAATATTAACATACTTTGTAACCCGATAAAAGATATGAACAGTAGTTTTATTATGTTTTACTGCAAACAAGTATTATCAATGTTTGTCCAAATAAAAACTTTTATTAGATATCAAAAGAATGATACTTCGTTAAGATATGATATGCTAATAAAATTATTATAAAAAATAAAGCATCTCATTTAGATTAATATCAGTTACATTAATATTTAAAACTAATCTCTTATTTCCAAGATATTTCTATAAAAGATAATCTATCTTTATCATTGCAAAAACCTCATAAGTGATTATTTGAATGCGATTACTTTACGCTTAAATAATTAGGTACTAACAGTATAGCATGAACTTTCTTCAGTAGGTCGACGTATATAAAAAAGTAAATTAAAAATCGGAAAAAAGTTCTCGACCTCGTTAAATCACCTTGATAAACTTATCGAGCTTATCGGTCGTCCCTTTTATATTTTTTTACAAAAAATGTCGTATGATGAAAAATTTCTTCGTCAAAGAGAGTAAGGAGAAAAGGGAGCGCAGTGGAGGGCTCCAATCTCATAATTTTCCCACGTCTTCTCTCTTCCAAGGAATCTTCTGCATCCCGTGAAAGTAAAATCCCGCTCTCCTCGTAAAAACAGAAGCGTAGAGAATCTGCGTGCCGGCACCCGAGACCTAGGATTATACCGAGAAAAATAGTTTGGGTAATGACAGCAGATATTTCAGTTGCGATAACTGATTCTGCTCTTTTACGATGCTCGTAGATTTTTAGCTTTAGCGAACGAGGGCTTTCTTCTCGTGTCTAATATTCACTGAATAAACAATATATATAATAGTAGTAGTTAAATTTTATTTTTTAACAAATGGCAAATAACTAAAATATATGTTTGGCATTCAAGGACGTTAAATTATTGTTTATAATTATATTATTAAAATACAGTCAATAGAAGCTTCAGTGATTGCAGCTTTGGACTTATCATCAAAGGTATTGCTTGGATAACTCTGATACTAAATTAGTCTTTAAGTATGTATATAACATTACAGTGATAAATCTTATTTACTTTTGTGAACTTCTATGTAAAAAAAATAAAAACATTTGCATATTAACTTAATTAAGGCTAGAGTACACTTGAAAGGGTCAAGAAATCAACTTTTCTTTTCTTCAAGAAAATGTTCCTTGAAGCTCACTTTATACGTTAGAAAGCTCCAAATTGCACTTTAAAGCGTCCTATAAGTTTTATGAATATTTTTATAGTATTTAATTGCATTGGATTATAATTTGCAATATTTAAAGTCGTTTTTCTTAGCACTTCGTTTTTGTCTTTGAAAATGCTTCTTACGCAATTGTGCGCGGTGAAATGATTTGTAACTTCACAGGACTATTGTTTTTTATATTATAAACACATTGTGAGACCGATTTTTCATATAATTGGGAGCTTCCTGGTAGAAAATAGATCAACCGAGATGGCCTGTTCGTCAACGGTTCGCCAATGACGTTGGCCAATACTTACTGCTGTAATTGACCAACGGTTCACCAACGACTGCTCTATTTGTGATTCTAAAATTTTACTTTCAAATTATAAATTGAATCATTAAATGTACGTCACTAACTGTATATTTTACAATAAACCACTGAATGATACAAGTAATAGCGCATATGCTGTCATAAAGTTGTAAAATATAATTAAGTTTTTATTTAAAGTAGGGTTATGGTTAAGAATGGTTCAATGTATATGTGTATATTGTGACTACCCACGCTTCTCGCACAAATTACGAGCGCGTCTTGAGTTGCGGAGCATGCAAATATCTCTCGCAACTACTGGTTTTGGTATAATTTTTTACTATCCATCCAACTTCCCACGTTTTCATATTATACTATAGAATTGATAAAAAGTATTTTTTATTTTATATTTAAATCTTAATTATAATAGTAAATTATAATTACCCTAGTGGAAATTATTTTAATGTCAAAAGTTTGACAAAATTTGCCAAAGTTTACTAGAGTTTGACAAAGTTTGCCAGAGTACGCCAAATGTCTTCCAATTGGCCGTTTTGGTACACAAATGACAAATTTTGGCACACTTCTGGAAACCTTTGCAAATTTCGGCAAACTTAGATAACTCAGACATACTTTGGCATACAAGATTTCTTCCACTAGGGCAGTAAACTAAACTAAAGTAAATCATCATTTTACAACACCTAACCTCAAATTTGAATTAAGTGTACATATATTTAAATGTGAATTTTTGAAGTAAACTATATAATTATGCTCATATAATTACTTTTTATTGATTGCATAATATACCAAAACACTTTACATAGCTTGCTTACGCAGAATTTAGTGCTTTTCGCCGTTTTCAAATATTCTGCATTCGTTGGCCAACGACGGGCGGAAAAGCGTTTCAAAATAAGTGGGTTCGTTGGCGAATATGGTTCGTGAAACTACTGGCCAACTCTAGTATAATTGGCCAACGATTGGCGAATCGTTGGTGAACGTTTCTACCAGGGTTTCTAACGCATAAAGTGGGCTTCGAGGAATAGTTTTTACAAGAAAAATGAAAGTTGATTTTTTTACCCATTCAGTGTACTCTAGCCTTAACAGTTTAGAGAGTGGTACACTGGTACACAGTCGACAAGTGACTTGAAATATTAATAGTCTAGATAAAATATAATTACATTATATGTTTATATATCATTATTCGATATTATTCTACATTCGTTAAATACTTAAGAATCGAACAACTTACCGAGCATTTGAGCTTTATTTAACTAATTTAACTTTTGAAAAACAATAGGTCTTATTATACGAAATGAGCTAAACAAAAGTTGTACGGGCATTTTTATAAATTAATCAAATCAGTTCAGATAAACCAAATGTTATGAAATAAATGATTTTAAGTAATGTACAGTATCTACACGGCATTATAGATTTTGATTATTTTAACAAACCAAATGTTTTGCAACCGTTGTGAGTTATCAAGTCTATTTCAAAATGAGGATTACATAGTCTATGATTCCACCTGAAGCATCTTTTAAAAACTTATGTTAAATAAATCCTTCGAATAATCATAGTCCAGATTGTCAAACTAGTATTTGAAACGTTAATACATACATTTAGACATGTATTATCAACTTGATCACTATAATATCAATGCCTCTTTCAAATTACGCCCAAAAGTTACCGATGGCAGCAGCTGCCACCAATTACATCCTCAAAGTCAGTCGAACGCGATAACACGTTAAATGCCTACTTCAGAACCGTGTGTTTGCAAACTTTGACCAATCTTGTCAGCGCGGATCAACTCGGCGATCCACGTCTCTCCCGTATATCCCCCCAGAAGCATATCCGTAGCGAATTACCGATTCGCCACTTTGAAAAAGGCCCTGCGCGCTCAGCACGACAGCCGAACATCTTGAACTCCCCCCCTCCCGACCGATTTGGAAAGTCCAAACAAACAGCATGTGGACAACGCGTACAGCTACCTACCTACCGCGCGGCGGCAACGGTCAAACGCTCTCGGTGGCGGCGAGTGGTGCGGCCTCCTTGTCGTCGTCGTCCATCGCTATCTCGTGCCGTTGTTCGCCACTGGTGGGCGTCGCTGGCATTCGCACGAGTGGCACTGCCTCGACGTCCGGCCGCCTGTTGTTATCGTCCTTGCCATCGTCGGCCTCCGCAGCCGGCTTACCGCCACTGCTGCAGTCAACGGAAAGGACAAAAATATAGGGGCGCAAAGTGGTAAGAATTTTGGGTAGGGGAGTGACGGATGAGCGACTGGTGATTTAACAGACGTTTTGTCATTGAAACTGCAGTGATCTCTGACTTTCTAAGATAATGGGAAACTATATAAGCGAAGCATGGTGCACATTTGTTAATTGAAGGATGGATGCTACGAGAATTACGAACAATTATAATGCTTGAGTTTCGAGGAGCAGGCGCTGCACAGTGCTTTGGGCATGGATTTTTCGAGACGAATTGCAGTATATAGAGTCCACAAATATGAAGAAATTCGTATGAAACTTTTATTTTTAATTACTTTTCTTAAAGTACGTTATAATAAATTAAATGTAAAAATTCATTTTGGCCAAGAATTTATGTTTATAAAGAAAAAGTAAATTAAATAATCGGGTTTACGTTATACACAATTTTATTGAAATTTGTAGAATCTGCAAGGTAATTCGTCCCGAATAATCCATTTTCTGATCCCTGTGCTTTGTTAGCATTTATTCACGTCTGTTATATTCAGACGAGCCAAAGTCCAAATTGTAGATTTACAAATAGAGTTAGTGCAAGATTTGCTAGACAAAAAGTTATTTCATCTCTAGTTCTTCATTTTAGTCATTTCATTAGTATGTTATGCTATATATGTATATCTCGAACATTAACATACAAGTATATATATGCGGATTTTTAGGTGCACTTCACTTTTTAAATACTCGATTCACTGATATTTTGTCTATCAAATTTAGTGACAAAATGTGATGTAAAAATTATTTAAAAAATACATTTTTCCGACTTCAATATTACCGACTGAAAAATAAATATACTTAATTATAAATTCATATATATATATATATAATCAATTTATGTAAAACCAAGATATATCATTGCCCTTTCTAATATAGTGCATCATGTATACAGTTTCAAGCAAATATATTAACGCCTCAGATGCCGGTATTTGTTGAAATATTGAAATACCTATTTCTTTCAAGTTTTGTATACTGACACTTTAATACCCAAGAAAGGTCAATGATGTCTGGTTTTACATAGGTTGTTATGTACATATTATATATTTAACCATAATCAGTCATTTATTTCTTAAAATATCACATTTAAATTGACTATATTAGGCATTATTATGTGAAACTTAATGTTGAACATAAAAATTTAGATAGTTATTATTACCCCGTAGTTCTAAATTACAGAACACTGCATTGAGAAAAAGGATTATTTATAGCCAAAGATTAATGGATTTATAGTTTCTTTACTCGCAGTATTAAAAAAAAAGTAAGAAAATCGCTTGCTCTAAATGAATTATGATTGTTGAATGATTAAATACTGTATCTTAACTATTAATCTGAAATCACACTAATCGTAAAGAATCCTTTCTCTCGGTGCGACACACCCCCTAGAACCCCCAGCTAAATAAACCGCCATTCAATATTCCTTACAGGGTGGAAGCAGACGTCTGTCCGGGCGACACGAGCCGCTTGTCGACGATGCCCAGCCAGACCATGGACACGACTAGGGTCAGGCCCGTGATGCCGAAGGTGTGATAGATGCCGAGGCGCGTGTAGATGACCCCGACGAAGACCGGGCCCAGAACGCGCGAGGCGCAGCCCGCCCCCGTCATCAGGCCCATCCAGACGCCCTGGGGCCTGGGCCCCAGCACCTTGCTGAATATCGTCTGGATGAGGGTGACGCCGACCGGGTAGCCGATCGTCGTGAAGGCGTAGCCGATGACGAACTGGGTGATCGTCATCCGGGGCGTGTAGCGACACCACTCCTGGCTGCTCGGACAGCCGACGCGAAGCTTGCCGGTCAAGGGGTCCATGGTCTCGTTGTGGAAAGCTGCGGAACAGAGATTAGGGCACGCGTACAGTGGATAGATATAGATAGATAGATATACTTTTTATTCATCAGAAGACAAAATCTTACAATTTCATGTACATGTAGTTGTATTTATAATTAAAAAAATAACAGTCGGTTTAATATAATTGTTATCTTACTTTCTCTTATTGCATATTTCTTGTTAAAATAATAATTCACTTTATCAGTTCGTCAGTTTATAAAATCTAAATGCAATGAACACAGTCAAATATCACATAAAACGCTTCGTCAAAAAAATAATAATACATAGAATAAAAATAAATACAATAAAGATGACATATAAATAAGAATACATACATATACTTTGCTAACTCTTTGCGTACACTATCACGTCCAAACTTAAAACACACTCATTCATAACACTTTAACAATCACGCTAATAAATACATTCACACTTAATTAACACTAAAAATATTTAATAAATAAATAAATAAATTAATAAATAAATACGTCGAATACATAAATAGACAAGATAAATAATTAAATTAAATAAATAAATAAATAAATTTAAATAAATAAATAAGTTAAATAAATAAATAAATAAGTTTTAATAAATAAATAAATTAAATAAATAAGTTTTAATAAATAAATAAATTAAATAAATAAGTTTAATAAATAAATAAATTAAATAAATAAATAATTTAAATAAATAAATAGCCTAAATAAATACTCGACTCATCTTTTATTCTGAACGTACTCCTCACCATGTAATTGCTTAAGGTGCCTGTTTAATGCCGTTTTAAATTTACAAAAAGATGGCAGGCACCTCACACTGCTCGGGAGCGAATTCCAGAGGTGCGCACCTTGAACTCTGAATGAAAAAAGGCCCTTATCGGTGCGCGACCCCGGAACCGAGAGCTCTTTCATACCACCCCTACTTGAAGTCCTGGCCTGGTTTTTTTCAAAGAGGGCAGTAAGATACGGTGGCTGCCGCATGACAACCGCTTTGTAATGCAGCAGCCCCATAAAATACTCCCTCCTCACCTTCAAATCTAACCAGTCCAGTTTTTTCCTGTAGGCGGTGATATGCTCATCCCGCCTAACACCACATATGTATCTCACACATGCATTCTGTAAACGTTGTAGTCGTGTCTGTAGCTCCCCTGACACATCAAGAAGAACCACTGAGCAATAATCTAAGTGAGGTAGTACCAGTGCACATGCCAGCTGCTTCCTCAGTATCTCTGTGGTGCTTGAACGGAAAAGTTTTAAGCTATACAGAGCCCTATTTACCTTTCTACTGACCGCATTCAGTTGCGGCTTCCATGTTAACCCTCCGTCCATCACCACGCCGAGGTTGGTGACTGTATCGACAAAGGGAACGTGTACGCCGGTCTGTATCTCAATGCCTTGCAAGTCGAGGCTCTGAACCTGTTTGATGTTGTGATCAGATCCAAAAATGATCGCCTTTGTCTTGCCGACATTGAGGCGCAGGCCAGCTGACGTTGCCCAGTTCGACACTGCTTGTGCTACAGCCGACATGCGACCGATACCATCACGAAGACCTTTCAGGGTCACTTGTGTGTAGGTTTGCAAGTCGTCAGCGTAAAGTATGTGTTCGACACCATCTAAGTCGAGTGCGTCTTGTAAGTCGTTTATGTACAGGCTGAAAAGCAGGGGTCCCAGGACTGAGCCCTGTGGAACGCCAAGATTGGTGGTTAGCCAACCTGAATCCCCGTTTGTGATTGTGACGACTTTCTGTCGTCTCCCCATGATATATGACTTAAGCCACAGGAGAACACTCCTGGAGAATCCCATGCGCATCAGCTTACGCAGCAGTTTAGTGTGTGAGATGGTGTCGAATGCTTTGCTAAAGTCAAACATTAACAAAATAGTCAATAGTTTTTTGTTGTTGTTAATGCCTGATCTTATGTCCTCCGTCAGTTTCAGTAGTGCTGTCTGTGTACTGTGATTCTGTCGAAAACCAGTCTGCATCGGGTCCAAAGTATTATTTTCTCGTAAGAAGTTGGTTATTTGGTCGTGTACGATTTTTTCAAGGACCTTAGAAAGGAAACTCAGCAGGGCAATTGGTCGGAAATCGGACACCGTAGATGGGACAGATTTCTTCTTCAAAGGCACCAACCGAGCTCCCCTCCAAGCTCCCGGAAAAATGCCACTGGACAGAGAGGAGTTAAAGATCTTAACAATATGATCTCCCACAAACGGAAGAGCCTTAGCCACTATACTTTGGGGAATGTCGTCTTCCCCTCTGGCTTGTGATGAGAAGTGGGCAACAGCCAGAACCACGTCCGAGAAGCTGACTTCTCGGAAAACAAAACCGTCATCACTGGCAGTGGTCAGGACGCTGTCAAGTTCTTCATCACCCTCATTTTGGGAGATCGACACCCCTGCAAAGTGGGCATTGAGCTCTTCCGGTGAGAAACCATGAAGCTCCTCTCTTGTCTTTGGCAGAAGGCCCAGAGCCTTGAGCTCTTTCCAGATATCTTTCTTATTATTAATCGCTTCAGAAATTTTATTTTGTAAAAATCTTTCCCTTGTTTCTTTCGTTCGTAATTCAGCTTCAGCTGCAAGGCCCTGATACTCCCGCCACAGTCTGTCGTCATTGGTCCTCGAATAGCGTCTTCGTACGGAGTCACGTTTTTTGTAAAGATGTATTAGTTCAGCATCAACCCATGGTGGATTTGTTTTCTTTTTCGGTATGAATTCTTTTAACGGTGCAATTTTATCTATCACAGCCATGAGGTTGACACTGAGGCACTCTAATTGACTGTCAACACTCGCCGCGGGACCATCGATCCGCGACCAATCACAGTCAGCTAGGCGAGACAGGAGGTCGTCTTGCTGGATCGACTTAAAATCCCTGTAGCTGAATGATTCAACCACAGGGGATGCAGCAGTTTCGACCCCAATCTCGACCTCTATGATGTTATGATGACTGGGAAAAGGCGCCGGCCGATTGTCCCTGCTCAGTACAACGTCATTATTATCTGTCAAGATCACATCAATCCACGTGTGAGAATCCGTGAGATGATGAGTCGCACCATGATCAATTATTTGAAGGTTAAGATCATCAGCCAACCGTCTAACAAATTTCGCATCGGCTGACGTTCCGAGTAGGTTCGCATTCAGATCTCCCATAATAATTTTGTGACTAAAGTCTTGAGTATGTATTGTCAGTTTGTCTATTAAGTCCGAGCCCTGTAAAAACGGTACGTGTGGTGGTCTGTATATTAAAGCAACAAAGACGGGGGGAAGGCTGCCCTGCTGAACACTGCACATTAAATATTCAGGTATAAATGGTCTGCCCTCCTGTGTTGTTGGAGAACTGCTTAGTAAATTTGCCTTGAAAGTGTTATGAATGTACAGGACTAGCCCGCCTCCTAGTTTGTTGCGATCAAGTCTAAGTAGTGAGTAGTCATCGATCTGAATGAGATCACTCCCAACATCAGGGTCAAGGTGCGACTCAGCAACCCCAAAGAGATGGTAGGTAGGACGAGCTGAAAGGTGTTGTTTAATCATGCCAATGTGCCCCTTCAGTGAGGTAACATTGACAAAACCTGCCCTCAGTCCCTTACAGTGAACCCCCCCAGCAGTGTCTGCGGATAGTCAATTTTTTGCAGCAGTTGACGGAATTACATTTTTATCAATTACGATTTCATTATCAACAGTTGGACAGTGGATGGAGCTGCGTGTGTACAGTGGGCCGGTGTATCGAGAACTTTTGGTTTTATTCGATTTACGAATAGTTTACGAAATTTTACGCAAGGGTGTTTTTACGGAAGTGGAACCTTGTTGGCAAAATTTGCCTTTGTTTATGGATTAGTTATAAATTGGAACACGCCAAGAAGTTTAATCGCGAAACTGCGCGAAATTATAGTTTGTTTAAATATGTACTATGTGACATATGTTACGTATACAGCTATTACATTTTGTTTTGCTTTCCGAATATCTCTAAAATAAAACCAAATTAAAGAAAATGTTGTATACAAAAGTTATTAGAGACCCGATTGATTAAGGTTAGCACTTGATATCTTTTCGTATCATCTACATATATTATAAATAATATTTTTCTTTCCCAGATATTCGCGAAACAAATCAAAATCTAATAGCTGTACATACATATACGTAAGTGTAAAATTTAAAGTACTCTCTAATGCGCATTTTTATATAATTATAATTTATATTAACAATACTTACTTCAACATGCAAAAATACTCAATAATATAATGATAAATTTCTGAACTTTGTGTCATGTTAAGAAATACAATAGTAATCTTCAGAAAATTACAATTATCAGTCATTAGATAAATTAAGAAATCTAGAGTTTTGTTCATATTCTTTTATTTGCAGTAAGGAAGATGACTGATGAGGGGAAAAATGAAGTTACAAGGCGCGATTTCCTCGCGGATTTGAAATTACGAGCGCCTGAAGTTTTACGTCACTAAATATCCATTAACATTCCAATAATTGATGATTGCAGTAAATATAGTACAATAATATAGTAATTTAAATTTCAATTAATTACATGTAATTAATATTGCCGTACCGTACAAGGACTAGTACGATTCATACATCACTATAAAGAAAGGCATATTTCAGAATCTGCAATATGAAATAGCATATTTTAAAAAGGATGAGGACCTATGATGGCTGATTTCGGCCCTTTTAGATTTTGGAACAAATTTCAATTATTTGTGTGCCATAAAATAAATTCAAACTTGTTAACGATAACTTAATATTAGTTTGATAGATGAAATAAATAAACCCTTTTTACGTTTACGTGATTATTTTATTAAACCTTTAAAATTGATTAAAAATTTGAGATTTGAATGTTTTTATGTAGGTATTATGTAATATACAATGCATTTTTACTACTGCTAATTGATTATATTATTGTATGATAGTTTAAAATAAGGTTCGCTAACACAAAGACTGCAGCAGTCAAAGTCAAGGTATACTTTGCATCATTTACATGTGGAATTCTTCCGTTCTTATTAAAAATAAAAGTGTAAAAGTGTTTGAGAGATAAATAAATTTAGCACTGCGAGTTTAAAAGCATTTCATCTTCAGACAAAAACGGAGTTTTCTCCACAACACAGAAGAACATCAAAAACTCACAGTACATTATTATCATGCAAGAATTAATGCATAATTTATAATGTACTTATACAAGCATGTAATTGCTCCAATAGCATATTCTTTTACGATTAGATTTTATATTTATCCGTTTTTCCACCACACTCAATAGAAATTCTGTAACGCGTGTCTCGACTGTCACCATCTTTGTGCCCGAGAACCTTATTTTAAACTCACAATAAGAAAATAAATAGATAACTACCCAGTTCCTTGAGAAAATTAGAGTAGTCAGTAGTCACTCTATTACCAATTCAAATTCAAATTTTTACTTCAAAATTATGCAAAGCAAATTTACGTTATTAACTGAATTGACCTTTTAATACCTAAGTTTTAACCTAATAAGAAAGTTTGTGTATAAATATCAGTATTTCCATGAGTTTGAAATTAAGTTTCTATTTGCCACAGTTATTATTATTCTTTCTCAAAATAAAAGAAATCTAATGAATTAGTAAAATTTAATTTCTAAGAACGCACAATTAATTCAAAAGCCCCTTTCTTCCGGCTCGATACCGCGCTAGAAATTCGAAAAAGTATGTTAGCATAGAAATGCTGAATAATATTTATCGTTCCTTTGAAGTAACTTGATGCTTTGTCCCTTTAAACGTGTAATTTATTTGAAAAGAAAACTTTAATACCCATCTTAAATTACCATAAACGACGCTTCTCACCGGCAAATAAATAAATTGAGAAACTGATCGGATTTTTTAATTGACGTGCGATCCCCGCGCGCAAGCGCTCGCCATGGGCTTCTCTACTCACGAAATTTCAGATTCTCGGTATAAAGGGGAGAAGGAGAGGGAGAGAGAGAGAGAGAGAGAGAGAGAGAGAGAGAGAGAGAGAGAGAGAGAGAGAGAGAGAGAGAGAGAGAGAGAGAGAGAGAGAGAGAGAGAGAGAACCTTGTCTCGTGGTATCGCGCTCGCCGCCCGTGTGTACATATAGCAGCTCCCGCGATCTTATCAATGCTAAGTCCGACGGGACCATCGGTTATATCCATATTCATGGTTAAATCGGCTATCATTCCCCACTGAATATTGATCGAGGATAGAAACACATAAGAGCGTCATAATCGGGCCTAAAATCAAGCTACCGAAACGAAACAGGTTCTCCGGAGATTCTTTATTCCTTTTTTAATTCGCTGGAAAAGCTTTCGGCATCGTAAATCATGCAATTAAAAAGAGAAGAACATTGATGAATGACAAAACATTGTTTGCCGATGACCAATGGTCGCTAATTAAATCATAATTGGTACTGTCAAGGAATATTTTCTCTTTTTGTTTGCCCGTCAAAAAAATTGCTAATTGATGGTAATGTATGCTCATCATAGTATTTCAAGTTATGTATTTTTTAACATTGATGTAATATTATTACGTGTATAGCTAAAACAGGTGTAAATATTTGTGGTTTCAAGGCATAACTTAGGTCACATTTGTATGAAAATTGATTTTTTTATGAAATTTGTACGTTTAATTGATTGATCTTCTTTCATACAAAATTTGCAGCAAGTCATAAAGCACCCTCAATTGTCTAGTTTAATTGCGTTGTTATATCATCTTATGAAGACACCAAAAATAAATTCTTATGTTTAAATGAGTTCTTATATTGGTATTTGCTGTCCAACTAGATTAGTAGAAAATTAATATTTATTTTGGTCTGTGTAGTACTTTGCAACAATAAATGCCTAAAAGTGCGATTTTCTAGACATCGCGAAAACTGGACTTTAGTTGTTATGCCTCGAAGCCACAGATACATAATAAGAAAAATCATGTTCGAATAAATAATGAAATAAGCCTAGAGTATATTAATTAAAGTATCTAATAAATAAATGAATAGGATCTAATAACTATATAATATAATAATCTTTAATATATATAGTGTAAAGTGATTATTATAGTCTGTATATTGAAATTGATGAGAAAAATTAATTCTGCAATAATTCCTTAATATATAAAAGATTATTAAAATTTATTCAAAAGTATGTTGCACGCATTCAATCGATTATGCACGAAGAAGTCCGACAAAGATTACATGTTAATTTTAATATTGATATAAAACAGAAGTTACATTTCAAAAGTTTACCTTTACCATAGAAAATTATGAATGGTTTAATATTAACTATTTAATTTTATTATTTTCTGCTAAATATACGTTTTACTTCATCAATTTTAATATACCAAAGTTTAAAGTGTAATATTTTATCACACGTTCGTTCGCGCAGTAAAAGCTTTCGCGTCTCTCACAATAGTTTTTCAGATTGAATCCCTAACGCAACTAAAACTCAATTCGTCGGTCAAAGTCAACGCGAATCTTTGCAACACAACCGATTACACTCTCCGGCAAAGCGGTTTGCGCGAATGGTGTGCGACGTATGCGTAGAACAGAAAAAAAGAACCCAAAGTCAACACAAAACCTTTTACTGCGTAACAGTGCGCGGGAACTCCCGTTGTAACCACAAAAAGAGAATAGCGAAGAGCGCGTGCACGCGCACCTCGCGCAAAAGGCTTAGCAGAGCTGCAGTCGCTGAAAGGCCGTCTTTAAAAAATTAATATAATTTGTGGTTACCGACGGCGGGAATATCCATTTCGCGCATAAATTATACGTGCGAAGCCGGAGTGAAGTAAAAAAAAGAAGCTTAAAAAAGTAAATAAGAAATAAGGAATGCCATCGTGTGACGTACGTCCAAGTTCAGCAATGAGCGGCGGATCGGGCCCCCAAGGAATGCAAATGACTCGTCCGATTATCATGAAGAAGAAGCCACCCCAGAGCATAACTCGTCGCTCCTCGAACCTTTAAAACAATCAAGCGCCTCGAGTTATTTGTGCTGTTTCGTGGATATACGTGCACATCGTATATTCTGGGGAAAATCGAGTTGGGTTCTGCGCAATTACCTTCGGCACAGCGGCCCTATCAGTACAAACGTGACGCAGGCGACCACAGCGCCGGCGCACATTAGGAGTCCCATGTAAAACAACGATTGCGTTGCGTCCCAAGCGAATTGATCCATCGTCAGCGATGTCCCGAGTCTGCAAAATTCAACGACCAAAGCGTCAGATACGCACGTAGACTCGTTGGCGTTACAGCCGATAAAAACAATATTGAGACATCTCTCGCTTTGCGATGGCTTTTCGTGACAGAAAATCACCCTAAAGTTTGATACTGTTTTGCTTCTTACGTACTTATTTTAATAAAAAAGTATCGGCAGTTAGAAACATCTGGCAAAAGTTTTAGATGGACAAAAATTATAACATGAGCTTCGCGATCATTTTTATTTTTCGATGTTTCATTGTGACATTTCATTGAGAATTCTGAATTTTTTATCATTACTAAGGTTCAAAACATACAGTTATATATAAAATCTTCAACTTAAATTCAATTTTCAAACATAACCAGAAATTTAGTTTAAATGTAATCAAGCGGTTTATCAATTTACGCGTAATGTATATTTAAAATATTAAAATAACGTTATAAGTACTTATTGTAATTAATTCATACGAATATTGCGTATAAAATATTACATTTAAATTATCTCTACCTTAATAATTAATTTCAGAACCTTATAATCCAGATTTGAATAAATTTATACTACGTTATCTTTATCCGTGTAATTACATCATTATCATACCCATTATATACGGATAATAAGTGCACATAAGCATGAATAATTTTCAAAAAAATAAAAAAATAAATCAAGCTCTAAGGTGCCTCGGTTCTTTAATAAAGGAAGCTCATCTATTTACGTTTCCAGCAGCACGAAGTTGAAAACTAGGACAAAGAAGGCCAATATTAAGGTCCAGGAGGCCAGGTAATCCGGTTTCAGGAATTTCCACGTTTCCTTTTCTGCACGGCAGTGGCAGCAGCGGCGCGGTCGCATCCGCAAAAGCAGCAAACCCAAAAAAAAGACGAAACAAAAAAAAAACGCAGTCGTTAATACAAACGACGTGCACACACGCGTACGTATAATAGCTATATATAAGGTCGGAGCCTCTCTTTAAACTCTCGGGGCAATATGAATAAATGATCGAGATTATACCGGATGCTTTTCCCTGATCTCGCATGGCCTCCCTCGCGGCGATCTTGTGCTCTTTAAAGCTCCAGGGCAGAAAGAGAGCGAAATTGAGTATTCCCATAAGTACGTTGATCCAGCCGGCCACCGAGTACATATTCATAGGGAGGCCCATTACGGCGAAGCCGTTGAGCCCTAGAGGAGTTACGGCCGTTTGCAGAGCCGGTCCTACAATGAAACCAAGCACCTGAAAATTTTTTTATTGGAGAACAAAATTAGAGCAATGGAAATTGGTTTGTTTTGTAGGGATTCCCTGTTATCATAGTTCGCTGATCATTCGGAGGAAAAGTGTTATTCGTAATTTTTGTCTCCCTTTTACTTGCTCTGCGTGCAGTTTATTAAAATGGCTTAACGTGTAGTTCAGACAAAGTACCTTTTAACCTGGAACATTTGCTTCTTAAAATCTTTTTTATTTTAAATGTAAGCGTTCTTTATAAAAAATTAATACCCGCCAACCATAAAGAATAAGAATATTAATTTTTAGGCACGACCGCGACACGGAAGTGCCTTATATTTTCGTTAGCGAAAAATGTATGCGATAGGATATCTCACGCAATTTTTTACCAATCGGGCTGAAATTTTAGGAGAGATCTCCTCCAGCACAATATGAAATTCTATTTTTTTTATCCCGATCCTGTACGTAGTTTTTAAATTGCGAGCACTTTTTGCTTATTTTTGCGTGTTTTTACGTGTTTTTTTTTTTAAATTAATGTTACACGATTATCACCACGATATCTTAGCGGATCAGACTCAAAAATTTTTTGGAAACTCTTCTAAGTATAACAACTTGATGGTCCTATTTTGAGATTGATCCTGCAAATATACGCTGAATGCAGCGACTATAAAAAATCGCTAAAAACGGTTTTGGGCTATAACTTGAAAACTAAGCATTCTACGAAAAAAAGTTAAATTGAAAAGTTGTAGATCTTTGAAAAATACAACTTTTTTCCATTGACATCTATTTATGAAAATACTTTTAACTCGAGTTAACAGGCCAAAAGCGAATTTTAACGTCGAATAAACAGCTTTTTACCATATAACTTTACATGTATGCATTTTACATGAAAAAGTTAAGTGGAAAAGTTGTAGATCTTTGAAAAATATAACTTTCTTTTCTTGACACCAAGACGCGAAAATGCTTTTAAATCAAGTTAATAGTCCAAAAACGAATTTTGACATAGAAAAATGCAGTTTCTTACTATAAAACTTTGCAGGTATGCATTTTACGTACAAAAATTTAAGGAAAAAGTTGTAGATCTCAAAAAAAAATCAACTTTTTATGGTAGCAAATATTTTAAAAAATTGCTTTTTCACAAGAAACAGCCTAGAAAACGATTTTTCATACACATCATTTAATAACAATTGCGGTGCAGCACGCCCAATCGATCTTAAAATTATTTAAAGATGTCCCCTTTTCAAAAAAGAACAATATTCTTTTACTGATTTCTGTAAAAATAAACAGATAATAGTGTCATCGTTAAATGTAAGCTTTAGTTTAGCGCTTTGCGCGAGCTGAGTACGGGCGTGCCTCTAATGCAAAACGCGAAGCAGTCGCTCTGAAGCTCCGGAGCAGGCAAGTCACATGCGGCCGAAGTCCGCGTGTGGCGCGCTAGTTATGTATGGGATTGTTATATAAAAATTGTTTATATTACTGCCTCAATTTTTCTAAAATTATTTATTCACTTAAGATGGTTCTTCGATGAAGGGATGGTGGACCTCAAATTTGACTTCGAAGACCTCCAAATATTATTTCGTTTTGTCAATATCAATATATTAATTGAAAAATATGGCAATGAATTTATTTGTGCAAAAATTAAAATTAAAAGTTATACAAAACAGTTACTTTCTTGGTAATTCATATTAGTTATATACTATGATGTATATTATATACCCTTTATTTTCACATATACTGTAAAATAAAATTTGAACTATCTATCTATAACATAATGTTATTTTTATATATTTAATATTATTATCAATCCAAAATCTATACTTATTTTGCCAACAATTTCTACACGATACCAATATATAAAGTAATATGGAAAATTATTAATTGTACGTGCAATATATATTGATTGTTCGAGATCATCTGCGACCTCTGGTCTCATACCTACAAGAACCACCGAAAACTGAAGAAAAAAAGATAAACTGAAGTTTCGTTTTCAACCCGAAACTTGTTACTCAATTGCAAGCCTCCCAGCAATATTGTAAAATTCGCGAAATACTCCCTGGTCCACCGTCCCAAATCGCAATTTCCAAGTCGAGCAGAGCCACAGGCTCTCTTTGGCTTGGGCGATTTAAATATTTGAATATTATCTCTCGAATCGAGCAGACCAAGCCCGCGAAAGAAACTACGCAAAAGAAAGACAAAAATACAGCAGTAAAATAAAGAATAAGTAACATAGAAGGAAATTTGAGAATCTCGGCGAGACGGAGTCATACACACACACACAAATATCCATGAATTACCTGCGCGAGTGAAACCATGGACACGGCCTGCGTCCTCTCGGCTAGCTTCGTGGCGGCGGAGAGATAAGAGCGCGCCACCGCGATGTTGGCTGTAACAGGCGCGCGAGCGCAAACGTATATATATAAACACCGCATATACATGCAGGTGAGGCGTGCGAGTGTCGTTCTTAAATCCCCCGCGCGCGCGCGAGAAAGAAAATAACGCGAGGCGACAAAAAAAAATAAACAGCAGCGGCAGCGCGAGGCAAAGGGGATAAGGAACGTTGAGGTGGGTCTTGCAGGATCTCGCGCGCGAGAGGAGGATACGGGTGCAGCGGAGAGCCTGCAGCCCCGAGGGGGGACTCACGTATAACGTACCCGCGAGTCTTAACGCGATTCTTTTTTACTTCTATTTTCTTGTGGCGTTCTTTAGCTTCGCGTGCTTTGCTAGATTGCAGTTGAAAATTCGTAATTATGGAGGAAATTTGAGAGAAAGTTGGGAGGAACGAGGAGTGTATAATTAATAATAACTTGTGCGTGATTTTTGCGATTATAGAAATTGGCGCGTTGAATCAGTTCGGGGGATGTAAGAACGACTCGTGTGCGACGAAAGAAAAGTTTTATAATTATGACTTGATTGACATAAAAGAATGTTGGGTAAACAGAGCCTTTGTACAGGTGGTTGTATGCTGAAAAGGATGTTCATATGATAGTAAGGAAGAAGGGTACATGTCGTTTTGCACGTTAAAATTCATATAGTATTTAATGGGCTTTAGCTTGCTTCGAAGTACATTTTTAAGTAAGGAAGAAGGGTACATGTCGTTTTGCAAGCAATTTTGAAATATTACAGTTTAAACGTTAAAATTTCATATAGTATTTAATGGACTTTAGCTTGCTTCGAAGTACATTTTTAAATAAAAAAACGTACTTGCAGAACTTAAGACTTTCTGAAAAGATACACAGGATTTCAAAAGATACTATGATAAGTGGTAAAAATATTGGACGTGTAATATGCAGGTACCCTTTTTCATGTGACAGTAGCTTTTCGGTTTTTATTTTCGTTCTTGAAAATAATTTTAAGAATATTTTCCATGCAATACTATACTAATATAAAATTACATACTATGTAAAATTAGAAGTTATTATACACACAAAATAAATAAAAAGTCTTTGAAGATTACGCGTTTAAAGTCACCTCATAAATTCAATCAATAAAAGTCGGGTTAACGTTTTCTAATGTAACTGATAAATACTCACCACAACTAATGTGCATAATTTAAAAAATTATGCAAATTTTTATTATATATTATTTTTTTCATTTGTTAAATCAATATTTTGTTTCAACAAATTATAAAATATTGATTTTATTGAAAAAATAATAACGGTAATATATTCTACGGAAAAATGACTTAAAATATGCATGTTACATTTACAAAAATCACTTGTAATTTATGAAAATATATTTATATGTAATAGGCTTTAAATGTTTATATTGTATTTCAAATTTTAACTTAGGCTTCGATTTTCCCATAAAAATAATAATGATAAACTCTGATATTCGAGAAACTGTACACAATTTTATTACTCAATAGAAAACTTTGTTCACATTCTAATATGCTAAATCTGGTAGAGTATAATAATGTATCTATATAGTACATTGCATGTAGATTGAAATTAGAGTAGATGATCTACTCTACAATAGCTTTCAAGGCAAATAAAAAAAACCTTTAAGTTGATTTATCCTACATATTCACATTAATTTATACTTTAATCATCTAAAGAAAAATCATTATAAGTAAATACTTTTAAGTTCACTCATATCAGAGTGGAAACAGTCGTAGTAGACTGATATCTTCCAACTCATTCTTCGAATGGAATTCCACTCCCAATGCGTGTAATTTCACTCTATTAACAGGTTTACCGTGTACACACTATCAAATTCTTCGGTCTATTTAATAGAAACAAAACAGGGCACGAAGTTCGCAGCACGTCCAACCAACGTAATATAAGCTATACTTCGCATTACAAGATTCTTGTCCGAAACCGATCGGCCCGCCCTACATACCCGTCCGCAAACTTGTCTCGGGCATTGTTTAGCTATACCCCCCCCCCCCCCTGTATATATAGACGTGCGAACTTCGCGTATACCATACCAGAGCTGACGCCGACGAGGAACCTCGAGACGATCATGACGGTCTTGTGGTCACCGGGCAAGATCTCGAGGGTGCTGTACATGGCCGAGGCGAAGGTGAAGAGGGCGAGAGTCATGAGCAGGGGCAGCCTGACCGAGCCCCGGCGATTGCCCCACCAGCCGACCAGCGGCGAGAACAGCATCTGAGCCAGTGGATTGGCAGCCACGACGTAGCCCATGAATTCCTTGCCCGCCGAGGGATCCAGCTGCAAGCCGGAATATATAGAGCGCGACGTTTTACGGAGCGTCGAGGATTGTTTTGCGCCGACCTTCGTCGCGTGATTGTTTTTGCGCGGAAGGATTTTCGTTTGGGTTAGCTTTTGGATCTTTTGTAATATACGTAAATGAATTCGCAGTGGATATTTAAGGGAAGGACGGCATGTGTGTAGTCCTGTACGAAACAGGGTATGCCCATTTTACTCATATCTGTATGGTCCATACTAAAGAAAAATTTCAAAACTCTTTATGCGAAACCAATTTTATTGGTTCGTAACTTTCTTGTGCAAAGATTTTCTAACATTTTATGACTAAATTTGTTTAGAAAATTTTACTTTTTTGTTAAATTTGTGGATAAATTTTGATGTGCTCATATAAACTTAAAATATTTGTATTATTTTGTTGGGAATATATAAAACAACATTCTGTAAATTTTCAACTTGTTTCATCAAATGTTATGTATGACTATATTTAAGTAAAAGAAAAAAGAGAAAAGCTTAAAAACTGTTGTTTACGTATAAAATTATGTAGCAATAACAACCATTTAAAACGTAAAAATGGGAACTTTTTTAAAAAAAATGTAACATTAATTACTTATAGATAGATTTTAAGGTAAAGTAGAATGCCCACGGATGCGTAGTCAGTCAGTGAACACGGGGGACGAGCCTACATTCTAAACTATCTGATGTTTTTTACTTTAGACAGACGGAAGTTTTTGTTTAAATGCTTAAGGTTTTATAAACCGCTCATGCTCATATCAGTTTTATAGGCCCCCATCAATTTTTTAGCTAGGACCGGCATAGGCCAACCATGGGAATCCCATGAAAAATACATTTTGCTTTTTCTAACTTCTATGAATATTTTTTATCCTTAAAACTTAACGAGATAACCTTTTCAATACGTGAAAACGCACGTCAAAATAATTGAAACAAGAAAGTTGGCGCTCCATAAAATACAGTTTAAAATAATTTTAAACTAATTAAATTTTCTTATAAATTTTTTAAAATTTTTTATTAGGTTACACATACTTTTGAATGCATTAAATAATACTATTTAATTTCAATATTAAAATATAAACCATATGCAAAGCCTGTATTAAGCATACATTTTAATGTATAAATTATAAATTTAAACATGAAATAATAATATAATAATAATTTATACATCATATTTTGTGCGCATCATTATCTAAATATTTAATACAATGCATTCAAAAGTATATATTCAATTTTAATTTATTCATAATGTTTTATGCGACACTGTACCATAACTTACTCTGAAGTACAAATAAACGTATCACGCATGCTGATTTAAAAGAAAATTAATTTTTGAACTGGTTTGTAACGCTACAACTACCTCAACGCGAAATTTGGCCTCTCGATGCGGGACTTAATATTTCAACTTCGATCCTCGTAAATTCGTCGCGCGAGATTCGACTCTTTGTTTATGTCGGGCTATCCCCCTTTATTCTCTATATACCTGCGTGCGCGGGCGCGCGCTGCACCATTCTTCTCGGCTTCTTTTTTCATTGCGAGACCGCGGCGCGTCGGAGATCTCGCACTGAAAACAAATCGGGGGTTGTACGCGCGCAGATTCCGCAGGGGCCGTCCTCGTAGTCGTCCTCGTCGTCGTCTTCGCGGCTTTCTTTTTTGTCTTTAGGGGCCCCCGAGAATCTCATCAGTCCTCGCGGCGACTCTTTCTGTATATACATGTATACGTGCTCTCTCGCTCCTTTCCCTCCTGTCTCTCTGTTTCTTTGCTTTTTCGCAGCTTAGAGGAAGAAAGAAGCGGAGAGAAACAGTCAAGCGGCCGAGGGATCGCCGCCTCCTTTGGGGTTTTAAAGCGCGCTCGAGCTCGCTTCTCCTTTCCTCGCCCGCGCGCACGCTCGGCACTTTTTGTATTCGTTTTTTCGTCCTTTTGCTTTCTTATGTAGTCCCCAGATGGGAATTCGGCACGACTTTTCGGCGTACTTCGAATCGCTTCGCCGGAGAATTTTAATTCAATACATTAGAGGCGCAAAAAGCACGCGCTCGATGCTGAATTTATTGCGCGCGAGCCGTACTTTTTCACAAATGCGTATACGTATACGCGTATACGAGAGAGAGGTTGTGGGTATATATATATATATGTAAGATTCGCTGGGTAAGATAGAGATGATGTTTTGCGGGGCGTCGCGCATTCGCGATTGAATCGGTAAATAAGAAAACTTGAAATTTTATAACTTCCAATCGTTATATAGCGTGGAATATTTATATGTGTTAATTTTTAATATGGTCAATTATTTTCTAAAAAGTTTTTAGAGTGAAATGAAATTGAAAACATACATGGGGAAAACGAAGTACCGACTGTATTTAAAAATGGTTTATATTAATTATTTATAATCATTATATAAAACTTTCATAGATTATTTGTGTGAATAAGATGATAAATGAAAATATAATTTATAAAATTTTTCTTTTACATAATAAACATACAAAAACAAAGCTCATTTTTAGATATTAATGTGTTTCAATACCGGCGTCTCCTACTGTTAATTAATTTTTAACAATTAATTTTATTTTACTTTTATTTTATTTTTTAGTTTACATATACGGGATAAGCCCACTTTCAAATTTGTTTTACTTTATTTCTACTCTTTATATTACCAGAAGTTCGCTCTCCAGAACCAAAAAATCCAAAATACATTTTCTTGCAGTGTCATAAAAAATTCGGACTGACGGGGATGCGCTCAAAATTAAAAAACCGTTGCCAATTCATTGGCACTTAGCTTCCACAAACCTTAAAAATGTTCCAATATGAAATTATTTATTCTATTTAATACTGGGGGTAAAATAAAAATGACAAGTCTGTTGCTTTTTAATATGTCAACATATAAATATTTAAATTTAGCAATTTAAACTTATACAAAAGTATAGCATAGATTATGAAAAAGTATTGTTGTTTAAAATATGTTTTAATATATATAATGCATACCATTTTTACAAATAAATTTCAGATAAGATGTAACTATAAAATCTTAAAAATATTCATTAAGTTTCATTATTATACGTAATTATTCAAAATAGATTATTCAAATTTATTTTAACTGTGAACCCAAGTTTTAAGTTTATTAAATTTAATTTCTTATAAGTTGTTTTGGAAAAGAAAACGTAAAAAACATATTGATTAACTCTCGGATTACCTAAATAGTTCTCTATTCCCTGGTAGAAAATTATCTATAGTTAGATAGATCTACATAGTTCTAGATTCTTTTTCTACCAGGGTAGTTTTCATTTATTTTGAAACTATTTAATACAAAAATTTTTTTTTACAAGTTATTGGAGTAAATGCATATTTTTGTGATAAAAATAGGTTTAAAAAAGTGTATGCACACCTATTAGACTAAATTTATTTAAAAGAATTTCAGAAATTTTTTTAACTATAAATAAACCTATGCTAAAGTATAGCTCTTAAAAAGCAACTTAAAAAGTTTTGATCATCAAGTTACATTTTTTGCAATTGACAATAATAAATTTTGCCACACTATAATTGTTGATTAAATTTTATTTATGAATATAATAAAAGCATACTAATTTTACAAATAAAATTTTTTCATAATTTTGTTCGAGTTTATGAACAACGGATTTATTCATTTATTACAAAAATATCATAAAAATGGGAACGGTATAAAATAAAACCAAATCGATGAATCTAATTTTTTTTTTCAAATCTTCATAAAAAAATACATATACAATTTCGAATGACCAAAAATTACCGCATAATACTCAAGACAAAAGCTATTGAAATTAAAAAAAAGAGTATCATCAAACTGTAAAAAAAGGTTATAAAAAAACGAATCCATAAATCATAAAAAATTTTCTTGATTTTAAATCTTCATCAAAAAACGTAAGAAATGATTTTCGAATGGCCAAAAATTATCGCATATTACTCAAGAAAAAATCAATTAAATATCATAAAAATGAAAAAAAAATAAAGAAAACGAATCGATAAATCTTAATAATTCGTCTTGATTTGAAATATTCATAAAAAACGTAAAAAATAAGCTTTGGCTGGTCAAACATTACCCCATAATATGCAAGAAATCTACGATCAAAGATTTTTTGAAAAATAAAATATCTTAAAAAATTAAAATACGTTATAAAACAAAAACATAAAAAATTACCGTGTAATACCCAACAAATACACGCACACGCACACACGCACTATTCTTTATATCTCAAAACATGTTTCTAACATTTTCTTAGAAAAACTATTTTTCTTACTGTCATAAAGCTTCCTCTTCGAGGAAGCAAAAGTATTAATAATACAATTTAAATACAAATAATAAACTAAAGTAGTACATTAGAACTGATTAAAAATAAATGGTTCTACTTAACCATGTGTATACATGTTGCATACAACTAAATAATAATTCCATTTATAAAAAAAAGAAATTGTGATTCAGCTCACACAGTTCAAAACTGCTGTTTTACAATTTAAACTGTGCTAACGAACTTAAATGTTGTTTTCAAAATTTTAATGTAAATAATAAGTTTACAAACGTTTGTCGCACCGTCAGAATAAGATTATGACAAGCTTTCTTGTATGTTTTATGTTAAACCAAGCTAAACTTCAATTTCTCATGAAATACATTTTTCACAATACATGCGTAAAAAAGACCCTTCTCCATGCTTGTAAAGCGAATGGAAAATCTCAACCTATTTAATCAATTTTCGAATTGCATGAATTCTATTGTGTAATGCAAAAATCAAGTTAAAAGAATTGTAAGTTACCATATACTGAGAAAGCAATAACGTAAATTTCATACCGTAAAATTACGATATCATAAATGTTCCGATTCATATATCGTAAAGCAAATTCCTTTGATCCAATGTCATAAAATCATAAGTATTGAATCAACACAAAATATTTCGCCTATTAAAAGAAATGAAGCTAATTAAAAATGTATTTTTAATGTAGAAATTAATACTTCAGATTGCTAATTTTATGATATGATATTGCATTTGACGCTGATATACATACGATATCCTGATATTCTGATTACGATATCCATACATAGATTTTTACGATATGATATTGCGTGAATTACGATATAGTTTTCTTAGTGTACTCTTGTACTGAAAGTGCTATATTCAAATGCTTTAGATGAGCGATTATTTTCAAGTTCGTTAAAGATGCGACTCACAATTTTAGTGCAGCCATAGTGTGATAAATCTTAAGACTAGAACTTATATATACCGAAAAGTTTATCTTTCAAAATAGTAAGGATTTTATGCTGGATCATAAAAAGCATCTGCTAAACTTTCGAAGAGAATGCTGTTCGCGGGATGAACGAGCGCGAAAAGTAAAGCACTAAAGTTTCGCTTGAATTGAACGCAATGCGGTTACCTTCTGCAAATATGGCCAGACTCCGGTCAAAATGATGCTGAATCCCAACGACATGAGAAACATTGTGAAGTAAATGACGTAAATGCTTCTGACACGTTCCCTTCGCTCCTGCACCGTCTCTAGATCATCGTCGACGGGCGGAGGACGTTCTATCCTGTTCAAATTAACGATGTTCACATTATAATTAAATAAAATATTGTTATACATTAAAGTAAATAGTCCGTTTACTGTCAGTGACCTCGCTACAGTAAACACAGTAAACACAGTTTTTGCAGTAAACACTATTGTAATGTGTTCGTTAAAGTTTTTAATGATAATTAAGATATAAAAGACATTGTGTAATTCAAATTTATTTTTCAAATATGTCAACTTACAAGTATGCACTCTATATTGAGGTACAATAACTACGTAAAAATAATAATCAATTAGAGAATATACAACATGCGTTAGCAAATTCATAAAAACGTGACGTGAAAATCAACAGTAACTATTTAATTACAACTGCCAAACATTGTAATAATATAATAGGTATAAGTACAATATCTTTGCGTAACTTCGGTAGTCGAGTGTCAGCATTTGATATTGAAACTGTCAGCTGCAGCAAACAGTATTCAGTTTTCATTTTATATTTTTATACATTTCTAGCGTACGTATTTAAAATATTATTTTTTAAAAGATAGATGAAGTAACATAAACTGTTACAGAATATGGGCAAATCCTCAAATCGTGATTACTGCGATCCGAACACTTATATTGCTTGTAAACCTTGCCTATGCCGTTTCAAAATTCTGAAAAGAAGGTTTCTCTGAAAGTATCTATATTTACAGCTTATAATGCAGTAAAAGACCGAGTAAAATTATCGTTCCTCGAATTATAAAACTAAATGTCCACGATCATCATTTGAAATTAAAACAAATGCCTGCAACCAGATTGGCTCTAATTTTGTATCGCTATCGTATGATCTTGGTATTGTATATAACTCCTCTAAAGGACAAACGTGTGCCTTTTAAGGTATAGTTGAGTAAGATATTTTGAATATTGATAAGAAATAAAAAAAAATGATTTTTTAATAATAATGTCAGGACCGTCACTTTGAATTGTAAAAAGTGCGCGTATCCAGTATGGCTCATACTTTTTGTAACGTTTGTGGAACAACGATTCTGAGGATTCGCTCATATAAATAATACATTATTCCGTGACAAAATGAATTAAACGATAACGTTCTGAATAAAATTCGATTATTGTTTCGATCATTAGCTATAATATGTATAATCTTCGTAAAATACTATATTTCGACCATTTTTAATAATTATCTGAAATAGATGCGTAGAACATTCGTTTATAAATAATACTTTATAAATAATAATGAATTTATTTTATTTTTACCAGGTTGAGGGCAGCGTGACGCATATATGTATGTCATGAATTGATACAAATTTCTTTGCATTTTGTCTCACTGTAAACGTACAAATTTATGAAACTTTCTATACTACCGGTTATTGTATTCTTTAAGATCTTCGAAACAGGTAGAAACATCGAGTTTTTATCGACTATTTGAAATTTTAATTAATTTTGTAGATAATTGAAATATTCAGCTTATACGTTAGTCGCCCTTAACCATCGGTACTCCGTGAGTCAAATGCGTGTTTGGTCGTTTTTGACTTCCGTGCTAGGCCAAATCACGTGCGTAAAGCGTTGAGTGAGCGTGAAATTTTGTATCCGTTTGCTTATATTAGCTCTCAAAAGTCGTGAATCAACATTTGGATTTGCATTATATTTATGGGATATTAGATATATATTTCACAAAGTTTCGTCGAAATCAGAACATAAGTTTTAATAAATTTCATGATTGCAACTGTTGGAAACGTGAGTTCCCATATATCAGGCTACGTGTTAAAACGTAGTAAACGTAAATATAAAATTCTTAATATCTTTCTTCTGGGTTTATGTAGCTTTCTAAAAATTTATATGAATAAGTTTGAGGGTAAAACGTATTAGTATACAAAATTTCAGATTTTTCTGAACACTAATTCGAAACCGATAGTACTCCCTTAATATATTTTTTTTATAATTAGCGTATCTCTGGGCTAATCATATAAAGGTCTTAAATTACTTTATCAGGGACAGAAGTAGTTTACGCTATCGGTTGTATATTTTATGACAGCTATTTTCAGACAATTTCTGAATTATTTAATCATTTACGGATGCTAAAACAGAATTTCTAATTTTGCGAAAAGAAAACATTAAAACAACTTTCTCTAACAAAGCACTTGAACTTGTCTTAGTCATGAAGCTTGGCGAATCAATTGCTATTTTGTGCAAGGGTCACGCATTTATGTCAACATTATGCAATCACACGCGCAGATACTAGTTTGCCAAGAATCAGCATCATATAATTTATACATCGATGTACTAACGCAGAGATTACTAGCATTTTATTGCATGCAATGGAAATGTATACGCTCAATTGTTTTGTTCGTATACTTGTTTATTATTCGTAATGCCATAGTAAAATGATTCTAAAGAGTTAAAAATTACTTACAGATTTTGTTTTCAATTTGAATTGCACTAGGTGCATGTAGTTATTCTTAAGTTTAATATTAATTAATTATTTAATTAATTAATGTATTTATTTATTAATAATTCACGGACAAACAGTCCTTTACAATTTAATTTTACAGTGGTTATTATTAACCATTAAAGAACAATATATAAAATATTACTTAAAGTATCTTTAGCTTACTCAAAGTATGGCTACTCAATTTAATATTCAATTAAATATAACTTTGTTCAGTTATAAAATGTGATTGGGTCTTTCTCGGAAAAGTAATTCAAATTTCATTTATTTGAGTGAATTAGTACTTGTTGATTTTATTACCACTAGGAACTTGGAAATTAAAATTTCGATAACTTATAGTAATTTAAAATGAATAACAAATTTATGTAATTACATATTTTAAAAGTTCTAATTAAAATGGACTTTTCAGTGTTCTTATCAAATATATAAAAAAAAGTTAACTTTTATAACCATGCATCGTTATATACACATAAAAACTATAAAAACATGCGAAAAAATAATTTGAGGCATTGGGAGAACAAATTTAGTTCGAGAGCAGAAAAATGACCGTCATAATGAATGTTTTATAATTACGACTGTATCTATATATCCCATTAATTTCAGCCGTCATATTAAAACCATTGAATGGCATACGGCAAATTTGGATTCCTAATACATAACTGTATTGATCTTTTGATATCTAATTAACTCAAAACTTCAGAAAAAATTAGAGCTGACTTCTGTTTATTTATTTGAACTACAAATATTTCATAGGCAAACAAATGCTTCTTGAAATATATATTTTCTCTTAGAACAAAACACATTATTTTTATAAAAACCTTTATAATATTTATAAAAAATTTAATACTTGCAAAATAGAATATCCATTTATATAATAAATTAATCTAGTGGAATAAGTATGGCATGTAATTTTCTTTTTTCAAAAACGCACAATAAGTATAAAAATGGCCAATTTCCAAGAACACATACATAAAAATTACCGAAAAATTTTACGCGATCTATAAATTTTGAAGCATTAGCAAAACATGTAATGTTATTATATATCATGTCCGTTATACTCTTACTCATTCTACCGCACTCTATTACTGCACTTTATACTCCACGCAATGTCAATGAATTTAAGAGAGACAGATAAAAAAAGAACGTTTTAAAGTCGTTCAAGGCTGTGTGCTGTCCAGTAATAGAACGATTCAGTGAACTCTGCGAGTTTGAATCACGTACGAGCACGTGAGATGTCGTCAGCGCGTAAAAAAAACTCGTAAAAGGGTTCTTGCACGACTGCGAAAAATACTTAAACGGGGAAAAAGGCAAGATTTCCCTTAAGAGCTTGGCAAACACCTGCATATAAAATGACATACGGTATAGTCATACAGTATTCCGCATTTTATACTGTGTCATCAAAAATAGAAGATCATTGAAATTTCAGATGCAATTATAATTAAACGAAGTTTTAGATTTTAAAATTCTCAAATATAAAAGTGTTGTAAAATTATATTGATATTTCTCAAATTTTCTAAAATTCTGTTTAATTTCATTTTATTAATCTGGATAACTCATCGAATAATGCATTTCATACAATTGTATCTAGTGAATAGCAGCAGAAGCATATTAATTAGTCTTCATCTAAATACTGGTTCACAGACTCGTATATTTGATCAAATTTACTGAAAATTTTATAACTAATGAAAAAATTAATAACGTCATGATTTGTGATTTCAATAACATAAGTGGAAATACTTCGTGGAATAAAATTACTACAATAAATTACATTATCTTTTCATTAAAAATATTTTTAGCTACTAATTTAGATTTATAGACTTTTTCTATACAAAGTAAATATTTTAAAGTTTTGTGAAAAATGTGCTATCTCAACGCGCTTATGATGAACATGATGCTTATGTCAACAACAAAAGAAATTTATGCATTGACTTCAGATTTTAACAGAAATCAATTTGAATCACAAATTTTAAACTAAAGCAGACTAACTGAATTTTCTTCCGATTAAATTATGTACGTCAATGAATTTATTAGGTATTGAAAGAAAACCACATAATAATATATATTATTTAGCAACTACAAATAAATTCGCTCTAAAATACTCATGTCTATTTAAAAGGCACTTAATTGTGCGATTTTGTCTTTTATTGTATGCAACAATTAACGTATATTTCAAAATTCAAATTCGTGTTCCAAGTGTTTAATAACATTTTTTATAATCTAGATTTCAATGATCTAGATTATGTTGATAAACTTTGATTCCAATAACTTTTCACGCTGTTGTTGTTGACGTCTAAAACTTCATATAGAGGACTATTACTACTTAAAACGAAGGACAAGTAATTTTGTAGGGTTTTATCTAAATATAAGTATTTTTATCATTTTATAAGTAATTATTTACTTCTTGGTCGGTAAAAATCAAGGCGGGAAATTTGAATTATTAATTGACTTTCGGACCTCCTTGAAATTCTATTTCTCCAATTTTCAACTAAACAAAAAAAGACTCAAAATTGCCACGTTACGTATATAATATTCCGTATACACGGAATCACCCCAACCATCCTTATCTGCGTAAAAAAATTAGTTTTCTCTCCCTTCTGACAATATTCAACCACGACACGTATCAAAAGGTACCAGCGCACCGCACCCACAAAGCGCCACGTAAAAAAGAGAAACAAGCTGTGCAATATACATCACCGACCTCCTGCGCCACCAGGGCGATATCCTCCGCCACCAGGACGTTATCCTACGCCACCAAGTCATGATCTTTGCGGGACGTTATCGTGGGCCGTTAGAGGCTCGCTGCCGCGTCGCTCGTCCTGCAGACGACAATAATATGGTCGCAGAAAAAAAAGAGAGAGACGTCCCCGCTGACAGATAAGGCGTCCGTCGGCTGCAGCTGCAGAGTTTCCCCGTTCGATCCTGTCTGTCATAAAAGTCGCTCATTGCGCGCCGATCTCATCTCTCTCCTCGACGTCTCGCTGCTGCTGCTGTTGCTGTTGTCTCCTGCAATGATGATGGCTCCCGCGGGCTCCTCTGCCGCACTGCAGGTCTCTCTGGAACAAGCGTGCGATTGACGAGTTTCATTTTTGTTCTCTCGTTTAATATTGGAGATTGCGGGGCCCCGCAATTAGCAGCTCTGCGCAGATATTGAATTTTTATTTGTTTTGTGATTTTAAGGGCTACGATTGCGTCCTTTCTGCTGTCTTTTCATAGCACGGGATGTTTTAGCGATATCGTGTTGTAAAATTTTTGTGCTCGTGTTCATTGTGGGCGATTTTTTAGGATACGGGCAATTTCATGAAACTGTAAAAATGGCATTGTGAAATTCTGAAAATACTGAAAGCAGTTCGTACCTAGAATCATCTACACTTTCGGTTACTTGAAACTGAATGTTTCATTTTCATAATACGTGCAGATTTAAATAAATTAAACGCTTATTATTTGGAATAGAATTTTTACTTTTGTCGTGAATAACATACACTGAAAAAAAAATTTGTTAAATCTAAGTAAACGTTTCCTTGAATCGTACTAAGAAAGGATTTATTTGATAATAGTCAATTTTATTTGATAATAGTAAATATTTAATTATGTTTAGACTGTTATTCATCAATTCAATAAATATTTAGTAAATTTAAAAAATATTTACTTTATCTATATTTACTTTAAGTAAATCTTTTCTTAGTATGATTCAAGGAAACGTTTACTTAGATTTAACAAATTTTTTTTTCAGTGTATTTACGGGTTTTCGCGCCTCCGCACCTCTAGCTCAAATTGCATGGCTGGATGAGGGTAATCTCGCGTTTGCATCAGCTGATGTCCCATCAGTTTTGCCGACGGTAACACTCGAAATATAGATATACTAAGCAGTATACGGTTTACTCTTCCACCTACTCTCGCTTTCATCGCATGCATGCAAACTAGGGTGGTTCAAAATTCCCAAAAATTTTCAAATATCAAATGTAAGCCTATAAAAAGTTGGTATTTGTCAAAAAATAAGTTTCCTGCAAGCTGGGTGCTTAACATTAACATTTAAAGGTGGCTACCTCGAATTTTAGGTTTTCTAAAGAGCACTTATGCAATTTTTCAGTAAAATTGCAAATTAAATAACTAAAACTTTATTATTTATGCTAGAAAATGTTTTGGAAATTGAGTATACTGCTAAAATTGAAAATCAGTGGCGTCCTAACCAGTAAAAAAAAAATTTCTCCGAGATGACAGTTGTATAAGTCAAAATTTTTACTTAAAACAGGCCATTTTTGGCTATATCAAAATATGGAAGTTAATTATAGCAGTGTCTGTAATGCATCGCTTTACTACCCTGGTAGAAATCTTATCGTGGCGCCCACATTCGCTATAACGGCCTTTATAGGCAAACTAGATAGTACTAGACTGTACAAAACTCGATAAATCCACACAGATCTACACAGTTTTCTCAATAATAATACGTATAAAATCTGTGAGGTTATATATTATTTATTGAACAGAACTTTTATAGTAAAAATTAATGTTAAAAAAAGTTTAACATGCAAGTTTTCAATTATGATAATCTAATAAGATCTATAGTTCTATTCATACGATTTACATATAAAAGTAGTCAAAAAGCATATCTAACCTAAGATATGAAAATTTAGAAATAATGTTCTTTGCATATGGAAAACAGTGATCACAAAATAATGTTATTGGTTGATGTAGTTGTTTCTTGAAAAGTAATATATAAGTAATAATAATATCATATGTACAAATATATACTTTATGACATGCTTCATTTAAAAACTAGAATTTTAATTTCAGAACTACAAATAATTTTGTATCCATATGTGAGTTCTTATAATACATAAACTGTTCATCCGTGACAACATTTTCAAAGTCAAACACATTAGTCGAACACATGTACACGATAATTTTCTTTATAATTAACAAATTATAAATTAATCACAGTAGGAAATACAAAAATAGAACATATATATATAATAACTCAAATACATTATTTATTTTTAAAAATAGAAAATTAACCAGTTGATAATAAATGTGTGTGAAAATAGTTTTCCTTACATAAACCATACAGGTTCTGAAACCAAGCCTGTATTTAGGATGGAACATAATCAAATGTAAGGAAACTAATTTTACATAAACAAAATAAATCTATGCACTAATACTTCATATAGTTATTTGGATATTCAGATTATTTTCTTATTTTGATTGTTTAATATATATTTATAACATAATATTGTTATTGAGTTCTTAAATACAAAAACTCGATGCATCTAAAATTTGATAACCTTACACTTTAGAGGTTATTTACATTTACTTACATTGGTAATAGGTGAACAATAACATGTAAATACCTTTAAATCAAAATAATACATAATAAGCATAATAGATTATGCTTCTGTTTCTTAAAACATAACCTTTAAATGGTTGTTATTGTCATAATTTTTCTTATCTAGTGTTATCGGGGCAAATAGTATGGGAAACTAGAAGGGTCGATGTTACACGCCTTTATAGTAACTATCTGGTTTGCCTACATAGATCTATACAGCGCGAGATTATTCTAGATAGATCTATAAAGTGGACGGGATAAATTTCTACCAGGGTAACATTTTAAATGGGATCTCTTATAGTTTGATGTAATTTACTTCAGGTAATATAAGTCATAGATACTTATACGCAATTTTATATGAAAGCTGACATGAAGACCTCTAACTTGCGTTGTTGCAGTACTTCTAAGGACATTCTAAGAACTTTCTTCAATATTTTGCTGTGTATATTACCTGAAGTAAATTACATCAAACTATAAGAGATCCCATTTGAAATGTTAGTAAAGCGATGCATTACAGGGACTGCTATAACTTCCATATTTTGATATCCTATGGTGTGCAAACTTTTTTGTTGATACTATTTAAAACAAAGATTCAAAATAATTTTGGTTTTTGAAAAATCATCACAGATTGACGTTATTAAAAATGTCCAAAAATAGCCTGTTGTAAGTAAAAATTTTGATTTACACGGCTGTTATCTCGAACAATTTTTTTTCCGGTTAGGACGCAACTGATTTTTACTTCTAGTAGTATACTCAATTGCCAGAACATTTTCTAACATGAATAATTAAGTTTTAGATATTTGAAAACTTTTGGGAATTTTGAACCACCCTAATGCGCACACTGCGTACGGTGGTAGTGCACGAGAAAAAAATATAAGAGAGAGAGCCCAAATAGCACAGTACGTTCTGAGAACGTTCTAGGAACGTTGCTTTTGCAATTACAGAACGTTGCTATGAACGGTGACAAGAACATCGTGGCAACGTTACTAGAACGTGAAAATGTCCGCGTTTGTAACAAAAGGCACATTAATAGAACGTTCTTAACTCGTTGTAGGTACGTTGCCAGAACGTTGCACTAGCAACGTACTAAAAATACATTCTGGCAACGTACCTACAACGTGTTAAGAACGTTCTATTAACGTACCGTTTGTTACAAACGCGGACATTTTCACGTTCTAGTAACGTTGCCACGACGTTCTTGTCACCGTTCATAGCAACGTTCTATAATTGCAAAAGCAACGTTCCCGGAACGTTCTCAGAACGTACCGTGCTATTTGGGGGAGGGAGGGAGGGAGGGAGGGAGGCAGAGAGAGAGAGAGAGATAGAGAGAATTAATTTATTATTTAATAATTAACCATTTACTTTATATTAGTGTTTCTTTCACCCCATAGGTGGCGTAAAAGGGACACTATGACAACACGTATGATGTCGAAATACGCTTGTCTTGCATCGATGATTTCTAATATCTTTTCGTTGATATGAGCGTCTTGTTCATTTTTAAGTTTTTCTGAATGATAAATAGATTCTTTTCAGCAATTTACTTTTTACCTACCGTCGCGGACCCAGTTCCTGATCAGTACCCAGTTCCTGATCATTTGATTACATTTATTACTATTTTTACTTTAATGTATACAAAATTTGTTTTAAAAAATATGTAGTAATAGTAAACTATTTCGTAGTCATATAAAAGAAATTTAAAAGTTATTAATAAAATACATTTTTAAGATAATAAATGTTAAAGTTAGACGTTGTTAGCAACGTCATGATTGACACCATCTTACTGCAGTTGACTACAAGTGAGCATGCAAAGAAATTTACATCATTTCTTTCAAATTTTGTAATAGATTGTAGAAAAACTTATGTAATTTTATAATATTATTGATATTTGTAAATACGTGTGATTAGAAATAGGGTCCAAATTCTTATTGTTTACCCAATTCCTGATCAGTATTAATAACATGTTTTATGTGTGTTTAAAAACCTTAAAATACACAAATATTTGTAATAACAATTCTATAAGTAGTTTTAATCCATACGTAAATAATTTATCATGCAAAAGTCGCAGAAAACGTGACAATAAATCACAACACTATGTGCATTTTATAGGTTATAATATATGCTCGCACGTGAGTCTATATCGTGTAGTAGACAGAGTACGAATAACCGAACAATTTTACCTCACCTAAGTTTCACATTTATAATCACACAACCAAAAAATGTTATATTTTAGTATATCTACTGTATTAGTATTGCTTAATAAGATTTTGTTTATCATATAAAATACTTATGCGTCAATAATATTCGTGATCAGGAATTGGGTCTTGATATGATCAGAATCTACTCCCATACAAAACTTAAGTGATCAGGAATTGCTCCCACGGCTTTTTTTCTTTGAGGCTTTATATTTAACTTAATTTTGATTATTTATGTATTTTTTCAATTTTATATTAAAGATTAACCGTTACATTTGTTATTAGAAATTTCATTTTCCATGAATACCTCATCTTTACGCTTTGACATAACAAGTAACGTGACAACGTGCCTTAACTGATCAGGAACTGGGTCCTTGACGGTATATTCAATTTATAAATTTCTAACGCGAAACGTGCTTTTACACAACAAATGACCTTTTTACACCCTCCCATACGATTACTCTCAGAAACATTGATGAACGACAACGAACACATCGAACTACTTTCAAATAATTTTATAAAAAAACGTTTACTATCAAGAAACGCAGACGTAGCTTTGCATAAAAAAAATTTCATACAATCACTCCACAGGCAATTACTGCTTTCAATAAAGCGTCTGAAGTAACAGCAGCTACCTCCGATTGTGGAGACATTTGCGTCGCAAAGTGTTACATCGATAACACTAAATTTATATTTATTATTGCAGTTTACATAACACCAAACACACCGATACAAAAATTATTACTTTCCTATATCAACATTTAATGACATTCATCGACGAGGGAGCAACACTCATTTCAATTTACAATGGAGATTACCAACATCACAGCAAAGTACCAATGATATTAAACAGCGATTTCAACGTTAACATCAACAATGACCCTTTGGCCCAGTTGATACAATTTTTAAATGATAAATCTACACATGAAAATCGATCCGCATATTTCAATAAAAATTAAAAAATACCTCTATTGACGCCATATTCTCTCGCAACTTGGAAAACATTAAATTAACAACTACCACAAACCAATAATTACTCTCATAAACAATTAAAACAATGAACAAGACACTAACACACAAATCTGTCAACAAAAAATACAAGAATGACATGATATCCACAATGTATACTCGACGTGGGAAATTTCTCGTCGAATGCGTTTAAATTTTTTGGAAATACTGCAATTTTATTGGGTCTTATTGGATCGAACGCACGTTTTCGCTCATTGGAGGATTTCACCGCATTCGACCAGAAATTTCCCACGTCGAGTGTAGATAAAATATAAATAAATATTAATTAACACATTAAAAAAATTAACATTAAATATTACTTAATAAAAATTTAATTATATACCAAACATTTTTAAAAATTATTACAAATATCGTATGGGCATTTCCATTAAAATATCTATATATTCTACAATAAAGTTTCGTCAAGGTATTATTCACATCTACCGCGTATCTCACGACACACATTTTTTAAAAATAGGGTTGAATATAAATAGCTGCTATCACTTTTGAATAAATTAAATTAATATAATTTATACAGTTTCAAATGAATATAATTCAAACATTATGCTGATAAAGATTAAGGATATATCCTTTCAATGTTAAAGTCAAAGATATCCATCTTTTAAAAATATTCGTAAAGGTTTCTACATTATCGACTGTTGGATAATTAAATTTCAATTTAACATGTAGATTTCTTTTAAACAATTCAAAGACATTATAGAGGCAGATATCAGGTTTGATTTTATTCACTTTGTATACGGTTTAGTAAGTCTGTTTCCAGTTCTTATTCAAACAAAGAATTTAAAAGCCTAAATTAGCATACAAACTCCACGTACTTATAATATACAAATACTTGTATATGTACAGATTAAACTAAATATATTGGAAACAATGCGAAAAATTAAAAGCATTTCCACCATTTTTATGTATTTACAAGAATATGAGATTAAGGGAAGAAATAACTGTAAAAATTATATTATTAAGTATAACATTAAAATGTAACATATCATTGACATGCAGATATAATAGTATTAAAAATTCTATACTCATTTTAGAACAATTCTTCATAATAATCTTTATTTAAATATATTGAAAATTAACAAAATACTATTTTTAATTCTATTTTAACTTTAATACATAAAGATTAGATTAAATTTTTAGACAAAAATTTTATTTTCTAAATTTCACGTGCCGAGAATTAAGTGTAATCGCTTGTATTGTTTTATCAATGTATGCCAGCACTACTATGCTGCTCATCTTTCGCGTGTCTCATTCTCGTTCCGGTATCTCAAATATACTGATAAAGCATGCAAAAAGTATCCGATCAAAAGCTAATGTACTGATATAAATTGTCTGGAATTGTTAAATTTAGCTAGCAAACATGACATAATAAATTTTATTATTTTTTCATAAAATTAACCAATTATATTAAATTTTAAAATTAATATTTTCATTGTCATTATCGTGGATTCTTTGTATGTTCGTATTAACAATGAGTTTGCTTACATTGAAATACATTAACATAAAAATATCATTAACACAAAATGAACAAGCAAGAGCTTAAGAGTCAAGTTCGAAACACAGAGTTAAAAAGTAACGAATCATTATAATAGAAACGTCATATTATGGTTTGAGATGCAATTATGTTTTTAAGTATAAATTATAAACTGCACATACAAAGTTTGAATTACCTCTTACTCCAACATTTTTCAATAAAACGAAAATATTTTATTCACTTTCAACACTCAAAGTGCATGTAAAACTATCGCATACTTCGAGCGTACATGCAAATCTTTCCTCTTATTTTCTTAACCCTGCGTGCACTCCGCGTGAATTATCATTTCGCAAAATTTCCATTTTTCCGCGCTTGGCAGAGTCGAAACACAACTCCGATTTCTCGAAAAACACACGCCAAATTTCGCGAGCACTGTTTATTCACACAAATCCACGCAGCAGAAACAATAACAAAGTTTAAATTACACGACAACACGTAACGAATATATATTTACCTCCAAAACGGTGGCATCCGTGCGCGCTTCCAATCGCAGTAGCCGAAAATTTTGCGCTCGTTTACGGGCCACGTCCCGCGGCGAACTGCAGGATTTTAAAATTCAGCAACGTTCCACTGCACTCCTCATCACGACAAACAACAATAAAACTACGGTCGGGGCGACGCGTCATCCACGTCCGATCCTGCGTGAGTCACTCCTCTCTCTCTCTCTTTCGCGCCGTTGTTTTCCGACGTCCGCACGGTCCTCTACGGAAAGACTATACTCTCTCTCTCTCTCTCTCAGTCTCTGTCTATCGAGCAGTATTATAGATCTGCAACAAGAGCGTCTACACTGTCGCCTACAATAGACCACAGCGGAGCGCGCACAGCCGTTGCAGTTGACGCGCGCGCGTGTGCAAAACTACACAGCGAAAGCGAATCACGTGCGCGGTGCATTCACAAAAACACTTGCATATACATACATGTATATAGAATACATTGGCGCGTGTGCGAATGAAAGGTTTTCGCGGGTATATATCTGTACGTGCGCGCTCGAGTATTGATGTGTATACGTATAGCAGTGCCAGGCGCCACAGGTGTTTTTACGGGCGCAGCGTTCTCGCGCTCGGAGAAAGAAATGCACGAAACGCCGCGGGCAAGATATATTTATAAATATCCGTGCATACAGTATGCGTGCGCACCGCTGCGTTCTTTCTCTCTCTCGTGTATATATTCTCGCGAAGCACTCGATACAACAAACATCTGAGCGAACGATTTTGAAATTGCTCTTTGAAATTAACTGGTTTAAAAATTTGAAAACAAGATCGATCAGATGTTCCGTTGTCACCCTAGTAGAAATTTCAAACAGTGAAAACTATGACAAAGGTGTGAAAAAGTGTGCAAAACCATGAAAATTTCGTGAAAAACTGTGAAATTAGGCTTACACTTGAAACAGGATTTTAAAAAATAATTATACAATATTTTATAAATTTTGCCACGGTTTCTCATAGTTTTTCACAGTTTCTCACATTTTATAACATTTCCTTTATATAAGAGAATGCAACGGAAGAAAATGTGAGAAAATGTGAAAAAGTGCGAAAAAGTGTGAAAAAATGTGAATAATTAGGCAAATTTTATTAGATAATATACGTGTTTTTTATAAGTGTGAGGAACTGTGAAAATCTATGAAGAACCTGAAAACGGAAAAAATGTGCATATTTGTTTTGTAACGGATGTTCCAAAAGTATGTGTATTTTCACATTTTTTCCCACTTTCTCACATTTTTTTCATACTTTTTCACAGTTGTTTTTACCACTAGGGCACGTTCGACATATGGTTAAAAAGATTAGCACAATTTATTTATTAGAAATGAATAACACATATTTTGTATGTTACTTTCAAACACAAAATTTACGTATATGTCTTACAAACAAATGTTTATTGATTTGTCACATATAAAAAATGTAAATGTAACACGCCAATCTGAATTCATATATTTTAAATACTTAATAAACAATTAAGAAAAATATCATTACGAATTTGTTTTCAATCGTGCACTCACATACGCTCATAACTGATAACCAATAAAAAGTGCTTATTCATTCGGTATATTAAAACAGATTACTTTTTATCGTTTAGCAATTAAAAATTTGAATACTGCATTGTCGTTCAAGCAGTTGATATCGTGCAAGTGACTGCAGTGTACCACAACTATTAGAGAAGAAGAGAGAGCTACACAGAGCGTTTTGTATAGGTGCGCGCGTACCTTCAATGCACTCGAGCGCTCGTGCACGCTCACCACACACACACACACCGACGACAGAGATGAAAGAACAGTGAAAGAGAGCGCTCGCGCTCGCGTCGTCTGCTATTTTAGATATAGCGTCATAGCGGAGAATGCAGCGGCGCTGCAGCACTTCGCGTGTACAGATGCGATGAGCACGGCACTGCGCTCAAGTGGCAAGCGCCAAGCGCAAACCAAACCGTTGGTCGAAAGGAGCGAACGAAACTGACCCGCGCGCGATTTTTCGACTACCCGATGCTGCCGCTCGTACAGCTTCGTACCTTATATCTACATATATTAAAGAGGATTTAGATTACGCCGAGGCGACGACGGCCGAGGAGAAGCCAGAGAATCTGGAGCGCGCGATAAGCGAAGGGAGAGATACAGATAGCCAATCCACCGGATGAAGAGAGTGAGAAAGAGATAGACGGAGAAGGAAAGAGAGAGAGAGAGAGAGAGAGAGAGAAAGTTTATAACGTGAATGAACTTTAATACACACGCACACATGGGCGCTCCTCTCCCACAGCTGCTAAGAAGGCGCTGCGCGGCCGACTGTCTTTGTCCGATCGGTCATCGGACGACGATGCTGCCGCTGCTGCTGCCAGTTTTCACGAATCATCGCGATGATTTCCCCGCGCGCTGCGAAAAAATATAAGCGCCAGTATAATGTACAAGCCGACGGTGCGAACACTCGCGCAACTTGCCTCTAGCGCGATGCTGTGCGCTCGGACGCACGCGCGATCGCTATGTTTTATCGGTGTGCACGCCGATTTCACGATCACTGCGTGCACGGTGAGAGTGTGTGTGTGTGTGTGTGTTTTATTTTTCTTTCGATTTTACGTAGGTACGTGTGATGATGTTTGCGTGGAAGAGGGAGAGCTGCGCCTTCGAAGGGAAAGGCAGTTTCCGATGCGCGCCGGAGGCGCCACTGCAGCCGCGCGCAGGCTCGAACTACTTTGCGCGAGGGAATTATCGTGCGGGGAGTGGTTATCGCGTAAGAGGGTACGGTCAGGTATGGTGCGGAGGAGGTTCGAGGCGCGGCGCAGAGATGCCGCTAGGGTTCGCTTTTCAAAGCCGAGAATTGTTATAGCGATGTGGATGTTTCGAACCGACAAATGTTGATTCTATTTTATTGAGTTATTGAACTCTTTAAATGAGATAGAAAGTATAATTGAGCTCAGTGGTCGGTTAAATTTAAAAGAAAGATATTTTTTCGTACTTTTTACTATTTCAGAGGCTGCGTCTACATTCGGAAGAACGTGCAATCGAGTTGCATGCACTGAGGGAAAGGATTCTTTTTGTAAGTTACGAGTTCGTGCATGTGAGATTTTGTCTATTTATAGTTAATTCTTCGGGACAACTTCAGAAGAATCGCTCGATAAAAATAGCAAATTGACGAAATGACTCGCGGAAAATTATGTACTTATATGACTTTACGTAATTCTTAATAAACGTTACGATTTAGGCTAGACTTGCTGTAAGTCAATTTGTCATTTTGCTACTTCTATCTAGGGAATTTTCTTAAGGTGGTTCTATAGTAAAATTTGACGAAAAACTCGATTTTTTTTATTTAATTTTCCGATACTTGTACATTTTTTTAACAGAAAATGATTTTGTATTAGCAATATAGGCCATATAAACCATTTTAATGTATTTTTGTATAAATTAACCGAATTCTGACATGTATCTGCTCTTTACTATGCAGGCAAACTTCAGAAAATATGGAAATTATTAAAGAAAAATTTGATCGATAATCTGCGATAGAAAAATTGTTTTAAAATCATCAGAAAATTATTTCTTATTTTTACAAAAGTGCTGTTTTCTCCATTTATCGTTTGCCAATGTTCCGCAAGTCTTATGCGCATAGGATTATAATCAATCAATCTGAAACATTAAGGATATCTTATTCGACTTATTTGCATTACAACCATGAACTCCGATTTTTCAAAATATTTATCAATAAAGTGTGGCCCAGGAATAGGTTTAAAAATATGATTTTTTAGGTTATTTTTCCAATGAAAATTCAATACTATTTAATTTTTCTTTATAATTGTGTTTTTGAAAATTTTGAGTTCATAGTTCTGCGTGGTACAGGTGTTAGATATTACATAATTTTTTTCAAATGTTATACTTTATTCCCATGCCCAAGGACAGTTTTGAAAAAACATCAATTTTCATTGAAAATTGCTAGTTTTTCCTATATAACTATGGGTATACTGTTTAGAAATTTATGATAATGTAAAAAAACTTTCTTCTTAGGTAACAAATATAACCACCAATTTAAAAACATTTTATCATGTAACTAGCAAATTTTTCAAAATTTACTATAAGACCACCTCAACCCATTTCTTCCCAAGAGGCCATTTTATAATCGATTGGTTTTTTGCCTAAAAAATTGTCGAAAAAAAAATAATAATAACCAATAGCACTTTTCTGAAGTAAAATTGTCCGCTCTTTCCGATTCTGAAGTCAGAATTTTGAAATTTCCGTTGGAAAATTTCGAAAGAGCGGTTTTAGGCAAAAAACCAATCGACTATAAAATGGCCGTTTGAGAAGAAATAGGTTAAGTTAGCCTAACTAAATCTTCCAAATGGACACGCAGTCAGGGTGTCTGCAGGTCCTTAATAATCTTATAAAAATCTACAACAACTCATTTAAATTGCGATTTCTTTTATTGATCATTAATCGTAAAATTATTATAATAAGTATTATAACAATTTTAAATATCCTATAAAACATTGATTTCTCAATGTATATACACGTTTGAATATGCACTTTAAAGAAAAATACGTACTGTAGTAAAAGTGTAAAAAATTAAAATAACAGTTAGCTACCCTGGTAGAAAATTAATCTAGAACTATGTAGATCTATCTAGTTTGCCAAGGAAATAATCGAGGGCCTCGATAAAACTAGATAATTTTCTACCAGGGTAAAGGAGAACTTAAATCATTGAAAATACAAAACTTTTTCTTCAAGAAAGCAAAAGAAAAGAGTTCTGACAAGAAAAGACTTTATTGGAAAAGAAAAAGCCGAAATCTTAGACCAAAAATCAAAAAATGAAAGTAAATCAAAGCTAAAATTAAGTTTTATTGTTATATAAAATGCTTCATTTTCGGAATAGTTTGTTTATCAAAATGTTACCAAAAATGTAGCAAAGCACTATTAAAAGTTTAAGTATTATGGTATAAATCAAAACTATTTTTTTTCCATACTTATTTTGAAAACTACTTTCTATACACAGTACGCTTCTTATTAATTCATAATTCATATGTTCTCTAAAATAATAACTTTTGTTATCCAAGTTCTCCATAAAATCCATAGTTTTATATGAACGACGAAGTTTCAACTATTAGTTAAAAGCATTAATTATTCAATCATGTAATTTAAATGAAAAAGTGTTTGGTTTTATTTCGATTCATAATCGAAAATGATAATAATAAAAGTGTTTGGTTTTATTTCTATTCATAATCGAGATTGATAATCAAAAATGTTCATTTTAAAGAGCTTTAAAAGTTATAATTCTGATTAAAATTAATGTTTTACATAGGTACGTAAACGCACGTAAAATATTTTGCTACAATAACAATTTAAACAAATAACATCTACATCATTAAAAACTCTGGCGATATTAAAATTTGTACAATCGTAAAATGCTTAATGTATAGCCACGCGTACAATGCAAGACCGGCAACAATTTGCGAATTCTCACAATACCAACATTATTTTCATTGTTTACAGGTAAATAAAGAAAAAAGAATTTCGAAAAAGTTCGCCGAACCTATTTATATATTATTTACAGCCTTCCGGCGAAATGCATTCGCTCTGCAGCATTTGGCGTATGCAATAGCAGATGGAGCAGCTCATTTCAGCCCCCATTGTTGAAGTGTCGATCGCTTCCTCTTCGTTATTATTCAGCGTCGTGTCCTTTCATGATTGACTCACGATGTTTACCGTGCCACGACAAATTGGCATGCATTATCGTCATTGTTTTCCCACGCAATTTCTACCAACTACCACGCATGTATGTATATATATACGTATGCGAGAAGCAAATTTCATAAGTACAAAAGCACACACCCGGTCGATTTGAGTAAATAGTTTGGCATTATCGTTATTCTTAAAGATTTTTCGCAAAATATATAATATCTCATGAGAAAGTGAAAATTCAAAGGCGTAAGAATGTTGTAATTTTGGGTGTGAATCTTAGCAATATATAGGCGAAGTTTAAAAACTTGGTTCATATATACTTCGACAAAGTAGGAATAAACAACTATCTGTTTGAAATAAATTCATTGCAATTAAGTATAACGCATTAAAAATAAATAAATAAATTAATAAATATAACGGAATAGGCATGGTACTTAAACATATTATACAGATGGTGCATCTATAATCTATGATGATACGTAAATCATACAAATATTTTCAATAAAATTCGATTCTTTGCTATTGAAATACGAATAAATAAAAACATTGTTTTGTTGAATTTTGTTTTGTATTTATACCAATTTTTTGTCTGAGATAATACAAATCCGCACTGTAAATACCAATTGATTACTTCAGCTTCCCTTTTAATTACATAGTTCACGCAGGAAACAGCTTATCAGAGTCATTCGAAATCAACAATGGATTAAAACAAGGTGATGCGCTATCGATCCTTCGATTCAAGCTAGTGTTAGAATACAATGTCAGGACCGACACAGAAAGCAGGGAGGGAATAACACTAAACGGTTTTTTAAAGCAATTATTAGCTTACGCAGACGATATAGATATAACAGGGCAGAACAGGGAAACCATAATAAAAATACATTGAAATACTAATATAAACTGCTGAAGAAGTAGGACTACAAATTAGCGAAAAGAAAATTGAATACATGATCACTGACAGAACGGCATGCGAAAATGATGATTATAGCAAACTAAAGTTGTGTGACATAACCTTCGAAATAGTAGATGAGTTCAAATATTTCGGCATGATAATTGACTTTAAAATGATACTCATAAGGAAATCACTAGATTCAAACACTGTCACTGCTAACCATTAATGGCTGGCCACTATAATATAATAATAATAGTAATAATAATATTTATTTATCTTAATTGTAAAAAAGCCTTTGATAATGTTAACTATCTAGCATACAACAAAAAATGAAATAAAACATAATATGTCCTCAATGTTCAAAGTATCGAACGCATTACTTACAAAAAATGTCCCACAATCCTCAACTATTCCAAGCGATAATTTCCTCAGCCTATTGAGCGATAAATTCCCTATCCAGCGCGGGGACATGCAAGTAATTAGACAATCCAATGCAAGGCGCACCGAAAAATACAACCTCCTACATGTACAGAAATAAATTCTCCGCTAAATACAATGCAACATCGCCGCATGACGCGTCCTCCAGTCACACTCTCCTCACGTCGTAAGCTCGTTAATTTACCCGAAGCAAAAGTATATCTAAACATCGCGTCCGCGTCGATTCTCCTCCCGCAGCAGCAGCAAAACCTGCTCTCCTCGCTCTCCAAACAGCCCAGCAGGAAAAATAAACATCTCATTAATTGCTCGCGTCTCGGCGATAAATCTAGGGCGAGCCAGCCGCGTTCCTCTTACACCGGGCTATACGTGCGCGCGCGTATATGCACGTAGAGTGTCGCGGTCGCGGGCGCGCACGACACAAGCCGAGTCCATGCAGCGGATAGGTATAAGTCGCCCTCGATAAATAGCGATCTAAACCGCGAGCGCGAAACGTGCGCCGCGTGAATTTCAACGCTCGCCTCTTAACGAGGACGCGGGAATCCACCTTTTGACGTACGGCGAGCGAGCGTCTTTCGCCCGGAGTGCAAGAGCGCGCGCGACCCCGGGAGCGCATTACGTGCACCGGGGTATAAGGCTGTATCCTGTACAGCGGGTTCACCGCGCGCAGCGAAATGCATTACGGCCGCGCCGCGGAATCTCGAACATTCGCATCACGCCTCGCTGGGTGTACGAGATTTTTGCTTGCGCGCGAATCTGGATTATCGCGAATTAGCGCGAATCCGGTTATCGCGTATATAGATTGGCTGAGGATTCTGTGGCTCCACGAGGGAGTATGTGCAATATGATTTATTTGCAGTTGCCCGTGTAAGCAGTTATATAGGTTTTGAAAGATTTATGTGAAAAATTGGCGTACCGTTTATGCTTTTTTACGTACAGCGGGCGTCGATGTGGACGCTCGTTATAATGCGATATATCAAAAGTCAACTGTAATATTCAATGGAAAAGTTATTTTTTCCAAATCACCGTTAATGGAATTATAATCTACCATAATCTGCTATTTGTCAAAAAAGTATTTTAATTGGATGACAACTATTTATTCTCGATTTATTTATATTGAATAGTATAAAAAATGCATGTTTAATATTATAGATTATCAGTGGCGATGGAAGGTGACTGTATAATATGACCTACGACGGCTCCTAGCTATTACGCGATTTAGATGGTAAATTATAGCTAATGGGTTATGTACAATTATGATGTCAATAGAAACAATTTCATCGAAAAATTTTCTCATGGAAGTAAAACGGGATCAATCTGTTGTGTATTTTGTCTTGCATCCGCTTAAGTAAATTCATCACTATAATTTTGAGTAAGTCATTATATTTACTGTGATATTAAATAAAGCAGTTGGTTCAAGTAGACACTGCCATGGATATTATTACGTATGGTAATATATGTATTCTTCAGTCGTATATATGTAGTTTAATTTATCATCCGGTTCTGCGCCTTTTTAGTATAAGAGTATAATTATGTATCTACACATTCATTCCATATAGTAATACCTCTATATATATATATATATATATATATATATATATATATATATATATATATATATATATATATATATATATATATATATATATATATATATATATATATATATATATGTAATGAACACCCATAAAATTTTTTTAAGCTTTTCAAAGATAAAAAATATATATTTGAAGCAATAGATACATATACTGTTGATTAATTTGTGAAAATGATATAACTAATACGTGTTTAAGTACTTTATGCGTCATATAGGGTGGATGTCCGTACTATTAACACCCCACCCAACTACTGATACCCAAATGTATTTTATTACAATTCAAATATAAACTCTATCAAATAATATCTGAAAAAATATATATAAGCATTCCGTAACTGTTATTAGTATAATGAATAAACAAACATCTTTTAATTTCAGAAACTTTTAAAAAATAATAATAAAATTCGAAAATATTACGAAATAAGGCACTTCCGTGTCGCGGTTGTGCCTACTAGAGAAGACTACTATTTCTATATTAGAGCGATATATGCAATAAAAAGTAGTTTAATAGGTAATATTTATATACCAGATATATCTACTAGATAAAAAAGAAGAATTATCAAAGGCATTTTATTTAACTATTGGATGGCAGCGTTAGGTACAAGCGTTTCAGACATTTTCGTATTACTGGCATGTCGGTAGTTCGGTAAGAAAACGGAGCGTTTGCCCAACTACTGACACTGTCGCGCGAGTTAGTGAGTACAATCTAATCTCCTTGGTTTCAGCGGTGACGTTCATTTTGCATGATATTTAATGCTTCCTGGGGAAAATTTTTATATTTGTGACAATACATTTAAACTAATCATTTAAATACCTATATGTAAAAGCTTAAGTCCAAAGTATACTTTAAGAATGTTATTTAACTAATAGATATAAAATCAAATATTATTGGTTGGGTATGAAAGTAAATGGATGTCAGTAGTTGGGTCTGGCATACTTTCAGGGTCTCAGTAATAGCTCATGAGAATATTATTATTAATTTCATGAATTTATAATTAAAAATAATCTTTATTGAAATTGCAACCTCGTTTTTATTATCTACATGTAAGATATAATGATAAATAGATAGAAATATATATATATATATATATATATATATATATATATATATATATATATATATATGTTTAGCAAATAATATAAACTATGCAATAATGCAACAATCGATCCTTGGGGGTGTCAGTAGTCGGGACATCCACCCTACGTTATTTACATCCTCGAATATTCGCGTAGATCCTACTACGGTCGATAAAGATGATTCTATCTGTCAAGAATGCCTAAATCTTATTTAAATTAATGAAATATATTATTTTGAACATTTACCTAAATTATTTAATTATTTTTAACCCCTTCCAATACATACATTTGCTTTTTATTAGCGATTGAAGAAAACGAAATGAAGGCGGGTCGTATTAGGTACACGTGTACTTAATATGGCCAATTTTCTGTCTTTTTTTCAAATTGCTGTAGAATTGTAGTATATGCATATTTTAAATTAAAAAGTATTTTTTTTGTTAGTTTTTATATTAAATTTTAATATCAAAGCGGCCCGAAAAAAATGTCATATTATTCGAACTATGGTAATTGTTCAAAGCTTAGGTGGGCCATATTAGGTACACTTGCCTTAGTAATTAGCGCCGACTATAACTTTTTCGCATCGCAAAAATTTTTTTACTGTAAACGTATAAATATGTGATGTAAAGTTTCGATAATACGAAATGGAACGGATTCGATTAAACCATAGATAAATTGATAAAACCAGTAAATCAGGTCGTAATCGCATCATATATCTTTGCTTTGTTTTTAATATTAGCAGATAACGTTGATTTAGGAATTCCAAATTGCATTGCAATTAGAGGATTTTATTTCCGCTATCCAAGTACTTTTTTTGAGTTTTCTTTTTTCGACGAGTAGTTTGCAGTAAGAATTCGGCGCTGTAGGGAGCATAAATTCCTGCTAACGAAATTTAGTGTTAACGAGGATAATCTCTATAAGAGTCTGCACAATTCTGCTGGGGACTTTTTTCAGTTCGTTAAAATTACTGTAAATTGAAATTACTGTACAAATATTTTTTCATATGAAAGCACATATCCAAACAAGCTCTCCTTTTAAATTTTAATTTCATTTTATCAAGATTTTGATAAATTAAATAATAGAAATTTTAATTACAAATTAAGTTATTATTAATAATAATTAATATTATACATAAATCCAAATCGACGCTTGTTACAAAAAGAACCTTACTTTATTGCTAGCATTATACGGGAGTTAGCGATGAAGACTATGCTAACATAGTGTGGTATGTTGCATTCATAGTTTGGTTCTGGCAAAGATTAGTATATTATGATCTCCTAAAAGTAAAAAAAAATACGTTTTAAAAAAGTAAATAAATGCAGACAATAAGAGTTTTAATTTGAGACTTATTTCGTTAGAAATGATCATGTAAATCCGAAGAAAATGTAAGTGTTCTGAAACATCGAAAACTCGCGAATCGTGTTAGTCTTCTTTGAATTCCCATTATTATATAATGAGTTCATTATGCGTGCTATATTTCATATGGGGCATCGAATTTTTATTTTTTAAATAAATAAACAAATTTAGCAGGGCCTAGACAAATTTAAGACATATTTTATACACTTTTGGGTAAGGCAATCAATTTGAGTATAGCTCAATTTATTCCCTCTAAGAGTCTGACAGTCCGACTATATAAGTAGCCCGATTGTCTCGCGTATTGGGATCTGTCACGGGGACGGAGTTAAGTTAAATTAAGGACTTGTGTACCACGTATTTAATCGCGTGACCATGTCTAAAAACCAATCATCTATGACAATTTAAGGGCCTCGACTGATACAGCTCTAATCCGCCAGAGGGCGAACGCCCGGTGTCCGATCCCAATAGACCGGCACTTCTCCGGTTAACCCGATGAAGTTTATCATGGCCTGCACACTTTAACACACACGAGAACGCGGCAAGCAATAAAAGATCTCCTCAAAAGACAGGAGCTAGCAGAAGGTCTCTAAATGTAAACGCTACTACTTAGCTCGAGTTCGCCCTCGCCGAGCTCTCCAAAACACATATTCCACAAGCGCGCTATGTTCATCATCGTGCCACGGTTAATGAGCCCGTGGGCAAAGGACGGCCTATACCTATCCGTTTCGTTTACTTCCCATCTCTCTCTCTCTCTCATAACCCATACTCCGCAACTGCCTCTGCCTACCCCCTTTAAAGTATACATACGCAGGCCACCCTACACCCCCGGCGGCCGAACACGAAGCTCGGGCACGGCACATAGCTTGCGCCACGAGCGCAGGGCTCAGACGAGCTGGCGCGCCTCGACAAAGGGCAAAGCAAAGGCGGCGATGAGCTCCCGCGTCACGATGTGCATATACGGTATAAGTACATATACCTATATACGCGAGGCGCACACCCCAAGGGCCAACAAAACACCATATAATCCCTCTGTCGAGTACAAGTGGTGTGCGCGCGGAGCCCCCGAGGCCTCTATCCTCTTCCCGCCTGGTGCGCGAGGAGTAGGCTCGCTCTCTCGGGTCAAAGGGGCTGCCGAGCGTGTAGTGTGTGTACTGGATTCTCTTTCCTATGGTGGTGGCTATTCCTCTCTTGGCTTGCTTGCCGTTCCCTTGTCGTTTGTCAGGGGAGGTGCTGTCGGCCCCGGTATAGGTTTAAGTTTTTGCTTCGAGTCTTGGGTGTAACGTTAAGTGATATGAATTTAATGAGGCTCCGTGAAATTTCGTGGCTCGATTGGTTGATTAGACTTATTAGCCCATTACTTTCGAAGCGATGTCAATGTTGATTTGGCTTTTATCCTATATAGAAATAGTCGATTGGATTCTTGGCTAGACGTACAAAACGGATCGAATGAGTAATGTGGTTTGTGAAAGAGAAAGAGAGCTCTTGCTCATTCTGAAGTCGAATTCTCAAAAATTTTTAACCAAAATTATATGTGGTAGTGTAGGAAATAATTTACTTTTTTACAAATATTTTGTCTAATTTGGATGGTTGTAGGCTGTACCTACCTATATTTGATTTTAGTCGGAAAATTTCACAAATCTGAGATGAAAATCCTGAAAAGTAACTCATTCTCTTAAAAAAAATATATTTCTTGTTGCTAATTTAATCTATTTTTTGTACGTGTAAGTGAGAAATTAATTGACATTCGTATGATCTCTTCGGAAGTAATAGGATGATACGGTAGATGGTCCACCTGCCGTATATTAATTATGATGAATAACGTTAATTTTAACCGTTTACCGTTCACCGAATCTCAATCACAATTTTAAAATCAAATGATTTTGAAGTGTTTCCATTAGGTAAAATAGCCATTTCTGGGACAATGTAAAAAGCGCGTCCTATACTGGGACAGTAACAAATAATGTTGATTATTTGTTACACCTTAACATAATCATAAAAGTAAAAAATATTTAATATTTTAGAAATTTCTTATTTATTTAGTCGCACTATTTATTTTTATTCTAAAACATTATGCATTTCATAAAAGTAATACAAAAGTACTCCTTAAAAACTGCGGATAAAGCACGTATGAACACGTCATTTTGCTTGTGTTTCAAATATTTTAGCATAACTTTTATAGTCATGAATTAAGTAAACTTTGCATATTAATAGACAAAAATTGTTACGGCTGATTTTCAGTATATGTTTATAAACAAAATGAATACTTGTTTTAGCGATTTTATTAAATATGTATTTAAAAATTAAGTGTCCTGCTTTTGGAAAATTTGTTTATGTAGTAGCCTATACCGGGACAGATATTTCCACGTGGTTTTTATCATGATTTTGCTATAAATGTCGTAGTACAGTATTAAAAACATTATTTATTGACTTTATACTCGTATCCAAGTAATTGTAGAATGTAGAAAACTTAGTAAAATCATGTATTTTATACTGAGCAATATATATAACCTCGAATATAACCTAAAATTTCAGATTCAATCGCTTGAGTTCGGCCGCATAAGATTTTCGTTGTCCCAGTATTGGCTTCGTTTGCCCCACTTTAGGATTAACCCCCAAAAATCTTGTCCCACTAAAACGCAAACTGACTGTCTATGAAACTATATTTTTATGAATTGTATTAGATGTTAATACGTAATTTTATTTTTAAAATGAATTCAGCAATGTATTAGCAATCTGTTATACATTTTATCTTACAAAAAATAACAGTTTACTATTTTTAAATCATGCTTATGTGAGTTAGGTTGTCGTAAGTTTCCCAGTGATGGTCATTTTACCTTATTTACCTGAGATTCAGTTAAACTGACAAAATTAATCGTCTTGGTATAATACTATAGTAGATAGACCTCGATGTAACATAAGTATGACAACGAACAAACTCCTCTATCCTCTTAATTTGAAATAGTGAAACCTCAGAAATTTCACCGTGGAGCAGTGAAATATCTCTGTTTCACAGTGAGAACTCAGCAACTGATTCATGTAGTAGCTGACTTTTTACGGTGAAACAGTAAATTTTCACTATTTCAAATTATGAGGTTACATCATGTAGAGGATTGCCCTTCGTATTTCATTGTAAGTACTCTGCAACTGTACAATCATCTTGTAGAGGATGTACAGATACACTATGTTAACATCAACACTGTCATAACCATTCTACCTGACGCACGTAATTTCAAGTAAAAAGATTATCCTGCATCAGATCAACTTATACATCACCCGATAAGCCATAATACCCAAGCATCTGCGTTCGAGGGTTGCTTTCCTCGGGCATTTAGGGGCGCGTACGAGGGCGCGCACTACACCCAAAAAACTCGAACGCGCATTGTTGCGCAAAAGCCGCACTTTGTACACACTTCTCCTTCTCGTCCGTCGTCGTTGTCGTCGTCGTTTTTTTTCTTTCGCCGGCCGTGTTTTAAACGCTTCATTGGTTAACGCGCAGGGAAAAGGTATAAGAGGCGAGCGCAACAGGTGCCGGCTCGCGACAGTAGCAGGCAGCAGCAGCAAAGAGACCGCAGGGGGAGGTGTAGCAGCGCGGCAGCAGCCTTTTGGCTTGATTTTGTCGGGGAGTCGTTCGTCATTTCGAGGTCGCTGCCGCAGCGCTGAGCGCGCAGTGGAATAATCGAGTCGGTGGGGCTTGGTTCTTCTTTTTTTATTCTTTTCGCCTGGGTATACGGTTTTTTAATTGCCCGGTGATTTATACAGCTCCGGTGGAATCCTTGGTAGCGCCATTCGTTCTCTCCTCTCTCTGATTTCTTTTCTTTTCTTCGTTTGAGTCTAGGAATATTATTAGGCTTGAGATTTGGATATGATACGTTTACAGAGGATATTCTTCTCCGATTTTATTTATATGTACGGTTGGACTTTTAGTTAAATATCGATTTAGAAAAAGCGTTGAGATTATTGAAATAATTATGTTGTTTCCTCATAGAGGAAGCTTTGTGATTGTTAGAAACATATTTTGAGATACTGGGAATCAAAATACACTATTTTTTAGAAAATGTCTGTATGGATATGTGTGTGTCTGTGTGTGTGTGTATTCGCTATAAAGCATTACTATATATACGATATATATGTATGTTGAATATACTACCCGAGTTTCCAACTTTTGGAGGGCGCCACCGGTCATGCTCTGGGCGAATAATGTGTGTGCGCGCGCGCGTGTGTGCGTGTGAGTGTGTGTGTATTGATGTGGATCAACATTACTCTGAAGTCTGAATATACACGGTGAAGATTATTGCAATAATTATTTTGTTCCCTCATGGAAGCTTTGTGATGGTAAAATAAAAAGTTTTGTAAAAAGATTGTTAGAAACATGTTTTGAGATACTGGGAATCAAAACACACTATTTTAGTGAAGAAAGATACCTCTTCTTGTGTTAAAAAAATATTAATCTGGTGTATAGTTATTAGTAATTAAAATTGATGACGGAAAACACATGAATATTTGAGGAAATTTAACTGTTTAAAATACTTTTTATTTTTCATACAATCTTTCGTCATTTTCAATTGTTAATAACTTTACACCAGATTAATATTTTTAAATGAAACAAATCTTAAAATAAAACTCTTTCTTCCTTCCTTTATTATCATTCAGACCATTTTTTCTATTAATTGTTAATACATGCATAGTTATTATCACAAGAAGAGGTACCTTTTTCACTAAAATAACGTATATTCTAAATAAAATAATACATCTTGAATATAAGGGCCCATTGGCATAGACTAAATGTCCTAGGCTTCATTTCTAGGTACCAAAATACATCTCCCAAAGTCTCATCAAAATTCGTTTTCCAAAAATATGATAATCTCCTTGTAAGTTGCATACATATTTTGAATGGGAAAAAAATTTAATTTCCAGATTTTGCCACCAAAGAATGTGTAGAAAATGTTAAAAAAATTCAATCTATATTAGAAATTTTCCCATTTAAAATACATGTATACCCTCCGGGCAATTCTACTCACGGAATGCGTTACTATTTTTAAAAATCCTCCAATATAAGGGCTTGAAAAAATGAGCAAACATAACCAATCACGCTACATTATTTTAAAAAACCGCTGCTAACTGCTTTAGCACAATGCTTTATCAAAGAGATTCAATGTACAATCATTTATTGAATTGATAACATTGATACTAGTGACTTTACGATCAATCGACAATGCTATTCGCTATGAGCATCAGCTTGGAGGGGATAAAAGAAACGATCGCAGCACACGAGATGACATAAAATGGAAATAGAGGTGTAACCTTAAAGCATTACTATATATACAATATATATATATATATATATATATATATATATATATATATATATATATATATATATATATATATATATATATATATATATATATATATATATATATATATATATATATATATATATATATATATATATGTTCAATATACTACCTGAGTTTCCAGCTTTTGGAGGGCGCCACCGGTCATGCTCTGGACGAATAGACAATTTTATAGACTACAGTGTTAAGCTAGATTAAAATGGTGCATTGCTGGCTCAAAAACTTAGTTGTATGCGGAGTTATTTCTACTCAAACTACAAAATTTGAATGTAAAATACAAGTGCGTTTAAAAGTGATGGTGACCACAAAATGTGATCCCATGAAATGCATATTTAAAATGTAAAATCATATTTTGTTCACAAAAGTAATTTAAATATTTGTTAGATATATAAATTGTAAGGCAATTACGGCTTGTTTATGAGTAAGTGCACATTTTTTACTTATCTAACGTATAAATTTACAATAAAATTGCAAATTCAAAATTTCATTTTTTTAACAAAAACAACTTTAAAGTAACTGTAAGGTACACCAATCGAAAGAAAATTCCGTGAGCTTTACGGATATATGCATATTTTACAAATTTAAAAAATTAAATTTGTGACTTTAACTACCTAAAATAAAATTTGAAGTAATTGTAAAATAGGCTAATAGAAAGAAAATTATACGAACTTTACGAATGTATGCATCTTTTTGACATATCAAACGTATAAAATAACGAAAAGAACTTTTTCCAATTTTCACAAATTTAAAAAATTTAAAATCGCAATTCTTTATCACAAAAGTGATAAGAAATACATAAAAAATTGAAAATTTTAATTTTATTTTAAATCGCTCATTTTCCGCGCATTTCATATTACTTTTTTTGATAGTTAATAGCTTTGCAAGAGATTAATATTTTTATACGAAATAAAACGGAAATTAAAGCTCTTTCGTTCTACTTTTACCTACTTTTGTTGATGATCTGAAGTAGAGGTACCATTTTCTCACTAAAAACGGGTATTTGGGGCATAATTGGTTATATTTCGATAACAGGGACTCGTTAGTCAAAACAGCGGGTGCTGGGGTTCATTTTTAGGCATTAGAAAACAGCTCTCAAAGCCTAATCAAAATTCACGACCCGCACTTCGTACACTCTTGTCAGTATGCCCAGCTAAATTTTGTAGCAGAGTATTTTTGCTCTAAATGCTTAAAAATTGAGCTTCAAAGACAGGTAATAGTTATGAAATAGTATATTGTTTAAATCTATTTTAATTTAAATCATATCATATATGAAATAATTAGTATTTAATTAGCTTACCTATATATTATAGGCATCATGTATTTAATGTACGGGAACTAATTTTTGTCACGGAAATTAATGGAGTTGTGATTAAAAACAAGAACCTTCGATAATAAGAACTATAACATGTATCTAATCCAGCATATAAAGTACTGCCATCTAGCGGTGTATGTCAAATAGCCATGGGTTGTTATGGGTGGTCATACTGGGAAGGGGGTGGGTCATCGTCATACTGAGGGACTCTCCTACATATATTATATATATATAATGTATAATTGCACACGTTTTGAAATTATGAATTGTTACTTTTTAATTAAATAAATAGTAGATTTATTAACTTGTAAATAAATTTGCTTACTTCATATAAATATTATAATTTAATCATATAACTTATGTTACATATAGGTAGGTAATGCAACATTTTCTGTTCATAGCAAGGGTTTGATTGTATTGATTGCTAATTAAGGTGATTTTTGACGTTTTATACAAATATTAAAACTCTTTCTATAAACATGCATGTATAAAAATGTATAATATAATAAATATTTATGAAATTGTATAAATAACAAATTATTTACATCACGAGAATATTATACTTACACAAGTCGATAATAGTGGATTCTATTTTTTCGACGGGGGTAACATATTTTTGGCGGGCAAAGCATGCATGCACATCTTCGTAGTATTTCTACTTCATGGACTAAACAGCGAACTCAAATCCGTGTTGTGTATTTGATTGACAAATGGTATTGTGTTTACCCGGCACAAGAGTTTCAAAATAATTGATTTTTATCATATTTTGTATTAATCTACTTGGCAACTGCTGATATTTTAAAATAAATAATAATTTTTGTCGCTAGAACGAGATAGATTATTCAAAATGAGTCGAAGAAAACGTGCAAAGGTTAGTAAAAGAAAATAACCTACAAGATCTTCACTTTTAATTTGAAATATTTTTGTAAATTTAGTAACATTTACTTTTCATTTGTTGTATTAGTAATTTTAATTATTCTTCAGGTTGAATACAGAGAGATGGAAGAAAAATATCAAATGGATGATGATAATACTTCTGATAATTCAGAAAAGTCAAAGACAGGTCAAGGCACTCCAGAAAAAAAACCAGCTGCAGAAAGTAAAAAAGAAACAGAATCTATATCGAATGTACCAACACCATCTGCCTCAAAAGTGGAAACAAAAGAAGAAGAAGATCAAGACAGTGAACGCGAAGATCCACATAGTAATACGTGATCTTTGTTTGATGTTATATGAAGATTTAATTTGATATATTTATATCTATATTGTTTATTTCTTTGTGTAGTTAAAGAGTTGCTAAATGGCTTAGAAGGAGCTGCGTTCCAAAGTCGTTTACCATTCGACAAATTGACTTCAACGGAAGCTGCATGCTTCCCTGATGTTTCAGGAGGGCCGCCACAAACTCAGAAAGTTTTCTTACATATTCGCAATAGATTGGTAATATATTAAAATCATTTAAATTTAGTTTTGTCAGAATATTTTACAATGATAGTCTTGATTTCAGCTACAAATATGGCTAGAAAACCCAAAACAGCAGCTTCTTATAGAAAATTCGTTACCAGCAGTAGAGCCACCATATAATAGTGATCCTATATTAGTACGGCGAGTACATGCATTTTTAGAAAGACATGGATTTATAAATTTTGGTGTTTTTAAACGTCTTAAGGTAAGCTAGTAAAATAGTAGTGTAAGAGGCTGAAAACAATGCTACATGATAATTTGTGCTATATAATTTTTTTTTATTTTATACAGCCCATACCAACGAAAAAATTGGGAAAAGTTATTGTGATCGGTGCTGGTATTGCTGGCTTAGCAGCTGCACAGCAGATGCAACAGTTTGGTCTTGAAGTCATTGTTTTAGAGGCCAGAGTGAGTAATTGACCCATGTCAAATTTTATCACCTTACATTAACTTTTATGAAATAGCTTTTGCAATTAATAACTATTCTGGGATTTCATTTAAAAAATCTGATACATATTCAAAATGTTATCAAAAATTACACTATAATATTAGTTTAATTAAATGTATTTACTTCATTTAATATATGTTATTATTGACAGGATCGAGTTGGTGGACGTATTGCAACATTTCGAAAATCAAATTATATTGCTGATTTAGGGGCAATGGTAGTCACTGGTCTTGGAGGAAATCCAGTTACTGTGTTGAGCAAACAAATAAGCATGGAGCTTCATAAAATTAGACAAAAGTGCCCTTTATATGAAAGCGATGGACAAACTGTAAATAACTTTTGATATAAAGTGTTCTCTATTTTTATTTTATTTTATTTTATTTCTTATATATGGGCATTTCTGCTCTTTTAAATATACTTGTACTCATTGCCACACTTATTTGCAATAGTATTCTTTATATTTTAAATTAAATACAATTGTATAAAGAGTAAATTTTAAATATTAGGTTCCAAAAGACAAAGATGAAATGGTCGAGAGAGAATTTAATAGACTGTTGGAAGCAACATCTTATCTGTCGCATCAGTTAGATTTCAATTATGTTGGAAATTCTGGAAATGGTGGACAAGGTGGTACAACTCGACCTGTATCACTAGGTCAAGCATTGGAATGGGTTATTCGACTACAAGAACAAGGTGTCAAGCAGCGACAAGTGTCTCACTTGCGTTCTGTTCTTACATTGCAAGGCAGACTTATTGCTAATCAGCAAAAAGTAAATATGTTATCAATTTCAAATTTTATAATTTTGAAATAACTAATAAATGTCATATATTTTATATACTTTTTTCATTAATTTTATAAAAGAAAGTGAATATTTCAATTTTGTTTGAGAGAAAAAATATGCTAAAATTATGACATAAGTTTCTTTCATAGTTTTTATTTTAGATAATATAAGTATTACTTTTTATTATTTAGATGATAGCGATCAAAGAACGCTTAACTGAATTGGACAAACAATACAAAGAAATGTTAGATAATAAACTGCCAAGAGATATAACTCAAGAATTCGTTTTTCGTTCTAAATTACGTGATCTCCATAATGTTGTCAAGGAATGGGATCAACTATCTGAGCAGCAAACAGAGATCGAAGCAAAATTACAAGAGCTTGAAGCATCTCCACCAAGGTAATTAATGAGTAAAGTTTAATTTTACATTTTATGTTTATATCGCATTTTTTATTCCCGCAATCATTAACTGTAATATAGTTTTTGAATAAAAATAATAACAATTAATTTTTACTTAAAAATTATTAATAACATAATGATTGTCTTAATAATCATGTATTGATGTCTAATATTGCAAATGAAAATAATGATTGGCTATGTCTCTTCGCTTTGTCTATTTCTAGATTAAAAATTGTAATTAGAGAAAACCTCTTGTCCTATAGTTAATTTTTGTTTTATTGTACTATTTCAATTTTTGTATTATGTTACACTTTTACCTCGTGTACCTCGTGTACCATGTATTCATTTCAAATAATCAATTTAAATAATAATACTAATAAATAATAATAATAATAATAACGTTATAATTCTATAATGTTATTCTTCTGTTTTATCTCTTACATTATAAAATATTAATAAATCCAATTTGTATTTTGCAGTGACGTTTATCTATCTTCAAAAGACAGACAAATTCTTGATTGGCATTTTGCAAATTTGGAATTTGCTAATGCTACTTCACTTTCTAATCTTAGTCTTAAACATTGGGATCAGGACGACGATTTCGAGTTTACAGGCAATCATCTAACAGGTAAGTCAGGATTTTATAGTAATTACAAATATATGAAATTAATATTCATCCAAACGGTGTAATTTTTAACATTTTTAAGTAAATTAGTTTTATTGATAAATAGTTAATAATAATGGTTGACTGAAATGGTCTAATTGACGATTGATTACTGGTGCAACCTTAAAAGCTCCATAATTGTAGTATCAAGCTTGAAGAGAAAAAATATAGAGTATTCTTACCTTACGAATGTCGTTTAGTATTTTACTTAGAAGACGTAAAAAATGCATTAAATTAATGATGAAAAATATGGTTTCGGGTGGACAATGACTTTCTGGTTTTATTCTGTAGTTTTTGTTTATTATTTTTTACTTGAAAATAAACAGTTTGAAAAAAGTAAATTTTTGCCTACTTTGGGTAATCATAATTTCGAAAAAATTTCCAAAATTTAACTTTAGAAAAATACATTAAATACGCATCAAATCATTTTTTATTTTTAGTAATGTTATGTTTTGGATAAATTGAAGGTTTTCTTGTGCTCATGCCAATTTAATATTACCGGATATTACGCGGCCGAGTGAAATTTCCTTTCCAAGATTGCTTTATGAGTTAAAAATAAAGAGTGGCACAGTTGTATTGTAAAGGATATGATATTAATAAAAGTGAATATTTCTATTTTGGGAAAAAAGTCTGAAATTTCGGTTCACTATAGAGTTATGAAACGCATCGTATACACCTTCATCTTCTTAATTGTCATTTTTATAATAAGCAATGTTTAAGCTTACGAGTGCCAATCATGATGCAGCTTCCCTACCGTCCTTCATTATTCCAAAACAATTCAATTCTGGAAAGGAGAGTTAATTCTGACGCATATTTTTTATATTATATACCGTCAGTACAAAGAGAGAATTTCCTTATAAAGATTACCGTAAAAATCAAATGCATAATGTTAATGTTTGTATTGTTCATCGAATAGGACTGAAAAGATAATGCATCTCTTCTCCTACTCAGTACCTTATTTTCAGATATTAGAATTTATTAAGTGTAAATATGCAATCATATACATTGCAAATGTTTGTGACCTCTTGAATTGAGGCGTTCGGAACCACAACGGAAGAAGTTCATTTTAGAGATTTTGCAAACTGTCGCAAATTTTCCAACATTAGTGATATAAAAAAGTAAAAGTCAATCAATTTTATCACTGCAATTGGTACTTTAATATGCTATTTATCAATTGCCTAGTTTAAGTCAGACAAGTAATAGTGGGGTTTATAAAATAATTCAAAATTTTGATACATAAAGGATATGTATTTTTGGACGATTATAATATGTAAGAAGGCGAGTGATCTCCGCAAATAACTTTTTCTTATTTAATTGCCGATGTTTCGCGAGTTTGGGTACTCCTCTCTTCAAAGCTAATATTAAAAACGAATTTAAGGGGAGCGTATAAAACGTATTTAATTTATGCGTCAGACCTACTTTACCCACCGATAAATGCTATCGAAAATTTCGTTTTGCTAAAAAAATACGCATCAAAATCAAATTTCCTTTTAAGAGCAACTTTATTTACGTAAAATACATAGCGGAACACTCGAATTATTATCAGACTCGAAAATTAGCATAATCACTTAATTGCTAATTTTCGATTCTGATAATAATTCGAATGTTCCGCAATGTATTTTACGTAAATGAAGCTACCCTTAAGGGGATGCGTCAGACCTACTTTACCCGGCGATAAAATGCATTCGAGAATTTCGTTTTTCTAAAAAAATACGCATCCGAATCAAATTTCCTCTTCAGGGTAGCTTTATTTATGTAAAATACATAGCTGAACACTCAAATTATTATCAGAATCGAAAATTGACAATTATGTGATTATGCTAATTTTCGATTCTGATATTAATTCGAATTTCCTCAATGTATTTTCCCTAGATAAATATATCCTGAAAAGGAAATTTTATTCTGATGCGTATTTTTGGCGTAAAACGAAATTTTTTGAGTACGTTTTTCTTTTTCATATTCCTATTGAGAAATAGAATGATTTACCTAAAAATTTTTGTGTTCCGCTATTTATTTGGTCCAAATAAGACGATCCCTAAAAGGCAAATCGATTCTGATGCGTAGTTTTTACGAAAAACGAAAATTTTATTTTTGTTTGCCTCGATCGGTAAAGTAGGTCTGACGCATCCCTTTAAGGGGATGTCGGAACTGAGGTGGAGTCGGTTCGGCCGGTCTAAACACGATTTTTACGTGAATCTTTGACTGCTTATAATTTAAAGAAATACTGATAGCAGAGCCGCCTATATATAAATGATATCAATATTCTTGTACGAAGAGAAGGAATTCTGTTGCGTTGTTTTTACAAACAATTGGAAATACAAAATATTTTTAGGTTATGTTACACTGAATATACTTTTAGTATTTCCAATTATTTATAAAACTGCCGCAACAGAATGACTTTGCCTTGCACAGTAGCGTCAATAATCATTCATATCTGCACGGCTCTTCTCCCAGTTTCTCTTTGCAATTTATATTTGAAAAATTATTAGTAAAAGAATAAATGGGTTTTTAGCTCCGACATCCTCTTGATTCTGTTGAGTATTTTTTGAGAAAAATGAAATTTTCAAATGTATTTTATCGGCGGGTAAAGAAGGTCTGCCGTATCCCCTTAACATCCCATAAATACTAACAAGACATGAGATATTTAGTTGGTCAAATTGAAGGGTTATTTTGTTTAATTGAATATCAATCAAATAAAAAAATGAGTTATTCGTAGGGTCATCTTACCGACAGTCACGGCAATTTCAATTTCAACCGTTCAACAAGGTAATTTTTCCCGTGAAATCACGTTGTTCCGCATCAAATGTGCTTTCACGGTAACTTTTACCAAAAAATTCTCACAGTTTTCGGCAATGCACCCCCTAAATCATACTTTTCATCCTCAATTCCACCCATTTTGCACGTATTCCAGGCGAGACTCCAACCAAAGAATTTTTCAGCCGAGAAACCAATCGTCACAATCGTCACGGTCGTTTCAGGAGTAATGAACTTAAATCGCTCTCGCCCGGCCGCATGTCGCGGCCCGGAACGAACCTCATTAATTACAGTGCGCGCTGCGAGGTGTTGAAAGTACACGGTAGGCAACGAGCGTCAAAGCTCGGGCAGCGGCAGTGCAGCGACATGCAGCAGTAGCGCAGCTTCGCCACCGCGAAGCTGCTCCGCTGCCGCAGCCGCTGCTACATATTATCGCTGAAATCAAAACGGGGAATTTCCGCTGTCGCCGCGAGCTTCTGCGATGGCTGCGCATAGTCTAACTATCCTGCGGCAGACCCGCGTGTGCATATATATATATATATATATATATATATACGGCTTCGTATACAGCATCAAGAAAGAGAGAGAGGAGAGGGGGGGGGCTTACTTAACATTCTCCCGCGCCACACGGCAATTTACACCCTTTACCTCTCTGAGTGTAGGTATATATATATATATATATATATATATATATATATATATATATATATATATATATATATATATATATATATATATATATATATATATATATATATATATATATATATATATATATATATATATATATATATATATATATACTTGCACGAGCAAAGAACGAGAAGAAGCTCGCCTCGCGAGTGCTCAGGAAACAAAAGGAACGCGCGAGTGCCTATAAAATTATCCGACGACCGCCGCCGCAGCTCGACTATGCTCACAACATATACACATAGCCTCGTACGCGTGAACGTGTGCACACACAGACGAGTTTAAGAGGGTATTATAAGCGTTTCAATGCTCGTTTTTTCAAGCAATTTTCACGGTAGTTTTTGCGACTATTGAGGTCGTGTCGTCAACTATTTATAAACTAACTTGTTATATCTGGGCATTTTGCATACATATTTAGGCTCATTTTTAATAATATTCAAATATTTGTTACGCTAAATTGCTGTAAATAAATCAAGAGTCAGATAAGTGTTGGGATGTGCTTTCGAAAAATATGGGTGTGAACCTAGAGGCCGTTCCAGTGTATTAAATAAAGCGTTTCTCTTTCTTTCTGGGTTTTTAGGCTATATAATCCGAGCCAAAATCAACAAAAACATCAAGGAAAATTGACTAAATATCGACATTTTCAAGAAAAATATATCGATTTTTACAGCAATTTCTTTGTCAATGCCACCATTTTTATCAATTTCCATTATTTTTTTTTCTTGATTCCGGTTCGAATCAAAGTTGTACTTTGTACGAAGAAAATGAAATTTGATTTTTAGATTTTCGATCACTGGGATGGCCAGGATGTACACGCCTTTTTATTTTCAAAAATTCATGTTGCAATTACTCACATCTATATTTATTTTATTATAATATATCGGGGAAAACAATGTACACAATAGTATTTCAAAAAAATTCAAACGCATTCGACCAGAAATATTCCACGTCGAGTGTACCTAAAGGCCTCCGCACGAGACAATGGTTCGCATCTTCGTTTATTTACAATAATTTAGCGTGAAAAATAATGTACTTAAAGGCCTCCGAGATTCGATACAAGTGACAAGTTTTCTTTTCAATCCTAAGCTCTGATTAATTTTACGATGTCATTTTTACAGCTTTATGAATATGACACATTTGTGAAAATCACAGATATTAATAGTTGAAAATAAAATCATGAACATTGTATGAATAACTAATGTCTAAAATTTTCTAGGACAAGTATCTTATCTAATTAACTCACAATTCTGTGAATCACTTAAGACAAACTTTCAATGTTGAGGTTCATAGGTTCAGGTACTCAAAATTCAGATTTTTTAAGTATTTATCATAAATTTTTTATTTGAAAGGCTATAACTTCTGTCTGTGTATTTTTAATTAATTTAACAAATTCCTTCACTCATGTCAGAATTAATAATATTTAAACAAGATAACAATCCGAGGCTTAGAACTCTCAGAATCATGTGGATGATGAAAAATAAGCAGTTTCCTTCGATAGTTATTTAAAATGATCTAACGACTAAAAAAAAATTTCCGATATATTGCGATAAAATTTTAAATTTACCGAACTAGAAAATGTAATATATGATGAATAATTCATTCTTGCCTAAAAATATATAACCAATTTAATTAAAATATTAAGGTGGTTAGGTCCTCTTTAGAAAATTTTTATTACATGTATTTGCTCAAAATGAAGGAGCAGATTTTTTGAAAAATTAATTTTGTGTCCAAATATCGGTAGATTAAACCCAGATCCTTACGTAAAATTTAATTTTCATGTATTTTGTAGATATTAGTGTACATTTTTAACCTGATATTTCACAATGATATTCAATTATTGTGAGTAAAGTATACATATAATAAAGATTCTGGATTCACCTATGGTTTCAGGTCGATTCGATAAAAACTGACTCGGAAAACGCGTGGCGTGTGAACCTCAATATTGAAAGATTGTCTTAAGTGATTCACAGAATTGTGAGATAATTAGATAAAATACTTGTTCTAGAAAATTTTAGATATTAGTTATTCAAAATCATGTGGATGATGAAAAAAGATCAGTTTCTCTTCGGTAGCTGTTTTAAGTGACCTAACGACAAAAAAAAAAGAATTCCGATATATTTCGATAAAATATTTAAATTTACCGAAAAAGAAAATGTAATATACGAATAATAATTAATTCTCACCTATAAATATATAATCAATTTAAATAAAATTTGAAGGTGGTTTGGTTCCTTAATCTCTCATATTTTTAATATCGACTCCGAGAATTAATGTTAAAACTTCAATGCAACTAATTCAGAGAACAGTGAGTTGAAAATATACCAGATAATTCTACCGTTACAAAATGTCAAAATCAACACGTAGCACCACATATCGCCCTAAAAAAACCCTTCTCCACTATACCTATACAGCACTTTCAACATATAACACAATCACGCCCCCTTAAATTACTCGCGCCTCACGATCGTTGCCTCTGTCGCACAGGAAAAAACAAACATAGAGAGAAGCGGCGCGCAGCAGCGTCATGCCTGCATAGCATCGGCCGCGATGAAACTACACACCCGGCTCTCTTTTCCGATTGTGCGCCGCAGCCAGCGGGAGACCACCGCCGCGAGGATCTCTCTAAGCGCGACACACCGCGGCGTACACGTCGTTTCCCTATATGCGCCGGCTGCCGCAGCTTAGATCCGCGCGGTAGATGCCGCAGCGCGAGCGCGGCTGCGGCTCCCGCGGAAAGATGCCGTAGATAACGCGTGAATTATTCGCCTCGCCGCGGCGCATCCGCTTTGCGTGCTTGCTTAAGCTTCTCTCTCTCTCTCTCTCTCTCTCCCTCTCTCCGTCTTGCCCTCCCACTTTCGCGCTCTCGCTTCCCATTAGGCTCTCGAGTGCGGAGCAAAAGAGCTGCGCGAGCACAGCTTGACTTTATCAATCTTATTAAAAAGCGATTGCGCCAGCGCGCGCTCCGATGCTGCGGGGATAAGAGGATTCCCTGTATCCGTTGGGAGATCGGCTGCTGTTGCCGCTGCTGCTGCTGTTGAGGTTGTGGTTGCCGTTGGTGGTTGCGGCACAGTGCATGGCAGCGAGGATTCGCCAGGAAAGAGAGGAGGGGCAAGACGTTGGCGTGACGCAGAAGCTCGTATGGTCTGCATATTTTTGATAATGAGTTTGTAGGTTTGCGTGGGAAGAGAAAGCGTACGCGGGGAGGGGTGAAGATGCTGGTACCGGTAGATTTTGTTGATTCGCACTGTGGAACCTCCGAAACATCAGCACTGAGAAAAATAAGAAGTAGTAGTGGACAACACATTGAGAGAATAATTCAGTTACACATGCCGAAGTCATATTAGCTCAATTTTCCTGCTGTTTTCCTGAGATTAGTAAAAAAAACAACGCAACAGTTATAAGAGGGTTTGGAATTTTTGCCGACCGAGAAGTCAATCGTTATTTATAATTATAAAGATACTTATATTTAGACGAAACCCAAACTCGCTTGCCGTTAATTGAGTAGTAATAGACCTATGTACTAAACAATTATTGGCATAAAAATTTGTCAACATTTCATTCCAATAATTTTTTAGGGTGCCGTTGGTTTTGAGGTTCGATAATCCATGCATAAGTCTATTACCACTCAATGATGGACAAGCGAGTTTGGATTTTGTCTAAATACATATAAGAACTTTTATATTTATTATAAATAATTATTCTCGGTTAGTAAAGATCAAAGCGGCAAATTTGAGTTTTTAATTGACTTTAGGACGACCCCCATAACTGTCAGCGAGGCAGGGCACCCAAATACCATGCTTCGGTTTAACCTCATTATTATGATTGTATAAGAGTATGAATTGAGTTAAACAATAATAAAGTAGTTTTAGACTAACTCGTCGTCCCCGTGTAAAAACGTACCAACTCGGCGTCCGTTTGGAAAAGGTTACCATTTCGCGGGCCAAGAATTTTAATACAATTTTCAGTTAGCGCTTCTCTTCTAGGCACCAGAAAAGATATCCCAAAGCTTTATCAAATTTCGTTTCCCAAACGTATTCCACTCTCCTTGTTAGTGGATACACGCTACAATTTTTAGATGCGGACATTTTATTTAATTTTGATCGATTTTTTCCCGTGCTTACTAAAGGCATATATATATGAGCATAATTTGACCTCAGAATCGTAATCAGCACCTCCGAAAACCTATATATACACTACTTGTTTTCAGGTATCAAAGCTTTCAGGATAAGTGCTAACTGAAAATTGTATTAAAATTCTTGGCCCTCGAAATGGTAACCTTTTCCAAGCGACCGCCGAGTCGGTACCTTTTTACACGGAGCCGACGAATTGATCTTTAAAAAAAAAAGTGAAAAACAAATCCTAAATATCTTGTCAGTATGATACTCGTTGATTAGTCAGGAAGTCGAGAGCGAAATTCAAATTTGGTATAAAAGTGAAACTGAAGTCAAGGTATAAGGACGCTCAAGCGATCACCAAGCTATTTGCTCTGAGCATGATCGGTGGCGCCATCCAAAACTGGGAAACTCGAGGAGTATATTTAACATATATGTATCATATATATAGTAATACTTTCAAGGCTCCTTTTATTGCTATATTCCGCCACCTCATGCGCTGCGATCGTTTCTTTTATCCCCTCCAAGTGGATGCTCACAGCCAATAACTACTGTTAAACATCCTGTCTGGACGGTCTCTATGAGACTTTAATCTATTTAACTTTAGCCATGAAGGGGGAGTCTTCAACACTCCCCAAACGCTGGCAAAGCCAACATAAATTTTGTTCGTGGTGATCAATCCAGCCTCTTTATTTATTAAGTATTATTTACTATTTTATTATTTTAATGTAAACGATTAAAAATTAAAAGTTAAAGATGAAAATTTTAAGAAGTTAATTTACTTTAAAATGGTCCTGCTTTAAAATTATTAAGTTGCTATAAAAATAATAAATTATACTAAATATATATAATGGTTGTTTACTATAATTTTCGACAATCTTTTATTCGGTCGAAATACGAAAATATTATATACAGTAAACTGTGGGTTTTTTCTTTAAACACTTTTACTCGATTAAAGCAATGAGTAGATTTATAAGGTTCTTAGATCTGTTAGACATAGTACATATATTAAAAATGAAACTGCTCATCTTTCTTATGGTCTCTCCTATATAAACTGTATACTTTATACTTCTTATCATTTCCTGAACATCGATTGCATTTTTCACTTCTGCCTCATGGATTAATAGGCTCAATTATTTTTAATACTCTTCTTCAGATCGCATTGACTAAGCAAATTAAACTTAATAGGTGAGCACTGTAAGCTGTCCATTTATATACATATCTATTTCCATTTTATGTTCAAGAAATATGAGAACGACTTGGTTTAGAATATTCAGACTCAAGTTTTATCCTGCTCATGTAGCTTCTTTAACAAGCGTTATTTTACGCTCCCACGTATTTTTTTGTGGCCTGAATTTCGAGTTGCCATATAAGTTGAATGAATCGTAAATACGTACGCTCGATTCGTATATTTATTATGCCATTCTCCTTCTAACTATTTTAATGATATCTGTGCTGGAAGCGATTCTACGTGGTGTCTAACACAATGATTTTCACTACTCATGATTTTAAGTGAATGCTAAATACTGACTTACATATCTTGCCATTACGGTACTCTAAATATACTCATTTTAATTGCACTGCATGAATATTAATATTATCAATGGATAAGCTTGAAGTGTGAATTCTTAATTATTAAATACAGTTTTCGCTATGATCATTTCGACGCTTGAGTGGAAGAAGGGACTATCTAAGAAACTGTTTGAAGACGAGGCTAACTCGGCGATCACTTGAAGAAGAGGCGTGAAGAAGGACTACTTTAACTAATTATTTCTCGCTTTTATTTTTTTTAAAGAGCAACAATAATATTTTTGCAAAACAAACGCTCTCCATTTTTATTTTGTTCTTTACAAAATTAAATGCGAGAAATAATTAGTCAATTAAAGTAGCCCTTCCTTACGCAATTTCCGAGTTGGCCTCTTCTTCAAGCGAACGCCGAGTTCTATTAGCATGTTCTTCAAGCTGAAACTGAGTTAGCCTCTTCTTCAAGCATTCTCTAATATAGACTCTGCTTCCACTCAACCGGCGATTTATTATTACTATCTTAGGTGGTACTCTGACTATATTAAAAAAAACGCACCATAGGACCCCTTAATTTAAAAAATTTGGGGTTTTTATGGGTCCATATGATTTTTTAACTTAAAAAGTTACTATGAATTCTTCGGTAACTTTTTTGAAGAGCGTCAAATGGATATCTAGTTCATGAGAACATTTTTTTTAATTAACAATTGAATATCTCCAAATATTATTAATTGATCAATCTGAAAAAAATGATTTCACACTATAAGATCTTATCTAGTATACTTATCTCACTATACTTATCATAGTAGTTTCGACTCCATGTCTCTGATTTTAAATAAATTAAAAATAAATAACGAAAAAACGATTTTCCGTGGTTTTCGATTTTTTACAGTTATTGTTATTAACCAAATTAAAAGTTATACAAAACATTTTGTAGGCATTTTCAATACCTATAAGAAACATATTTACGATTTTCGCTCCGACTTTAACGTTTTCAGATTAAGTGCGGAATATGAAAAACTCGACCATTTTACTATTTATTTGTAATTTTTGTAGCTGCTTTACATCCAAAATCGTTGCAACTCCAGCATATCGTTAATAGTACCCATTTTGATGATATTCTATGAAATCTTTGCAACTAACATTTTTTTACGTCGCTTGTCTAATTCGACTGGACTATAAGACGGCGTTACTAATAAATATTGCTCATAGACGGAGTTATAAGCCAGTGTGCCAAGTTACTCCTGTAGCCAACTAGCCTCTGTTTCCGGGAGGTTGGGGGTATTTGGGAGGGATATTGGGACTGGGGTGGCCTAATAATAATAAAATTCGCGTAAAAATATTTCTCTATGAATAATTTACGTACTGTGTCCTTCTATCTTTTTTATTTAATAAATTATAAAATGTTCAAGTAACTCGATGATATATGGTTTTATACAAAAAATATATTAAGATACAGTAATTGGCTCATTTACTCTATACAAATATAGAAAGAGAACATATAGATTTGGTTATGATCATCGATCAGTTATTGGACCACTAGTGTCAATCGCTAGTCACCTCACGTGTGCTACTAATATGCTTTACAGTAGTATTTACCGCATTATATTAGATAAGTTACGAGCGCCGCTGTTAATTTTTCTAATGCTACGTTGAAAAATCATCTACGTTGCTCTAACATTTCGAAATTTACAAGTCAGAATAGGAATTTTTCCGACTCATAAAATTTACCCCGCTAAACAGTATTTTTCTTACTAGAGACTCTTAATAATTAGTTTCTAAGTACTGCTGAATTTTAAAAGTAATATTATAAATAGTATCGTTTTACCGTACGTTCCAGACTTCACACCAAAAACTGAAAATTTTTCACATTGTTTTTCTCTCAGTATACAAATTATATTAAAACTTAATTTTCAGGATTAGATATATTTTAACAGTGTTATTCTTGCACAGTATTGTGTTCTACTTACAGTACTCATTTTTAAATTTAGTTTCATAAGATGACATTGAATTAATTTATAATATTTAGAAGTTAATTTTTGATTTCCTATTTTCTAAAGAATATATTGTATTACAAAATTTTGTTTTCATAAATATTTATTATTTATGCTGCTATAATAAATGTGAACGTATTAATAGAGATAGTAATGGGTTTTCCAGAACCTGCTCTAAAATTAAGTATTGGAACTGCGAAATTTACAGAAACTTTTAATTCATGGAGTAGGTATGATGCGTTTTAAAAAATGTAGAATTCTTTAGGCATTTGTCTATGAAAGTTTTGAGAAATTGCTCTGGATCAAATAGTTTTTAGAACACTTATTTACGATAATGTGACTATTCCTAATGCTGAGCACAATCCCATTGAGAGACAGATAGAGGCATTGTTGAGGATTTCCTTAGTTAGATTCTCTGGTAAATTGGATTTATCTGTAGAGCTTTTGGTTACAGTGATGTTACAACGGTTTAGACTGTAACCATCGTTGGTTTTAACCTAAAAATAATCATTTGTAAAAATATAGCAACAAGTACATTTTATAAAACATTGAATAATTTTTTTAAGAATCTTACTAGTTCTCCAACGATGCCTTCAGTATTTACTTCGATGGTGACTTCATTTTTGACGCTGTATATCTCAGGCTCAACTAATGCATCAGCTAAGAAATTAATAAAATTCATTATGTATTGCTTTGATGCAAATCGAATATTTATACTGAATAGAGGATGCTTTTACCCATAAAATAGATTACAGTTCCACTCAAGACCAAATTCGCTTCAGATGATTCTGCATTTTTATGTACTACGACATTATTTTTATCGTATTGGTAGTACTTCTCGGTAACATTATAATTAATTTGTTTACCATCAAGTTCCACGGACATTTCGCGACTATAACAATCTGAAACTCATTTAACTCATTGCTATTGTGTATTAATTAATTAAACTACACAATTTTTGCTCTTTCTTCACCTCAATAGTTTTTCAAAAAATCTTCCTTAACCCTCTAAGTCTCAGGGTATTTAAAATTAGTTGTAACATTTTTTGATAGCATGAATTATATTTGGATTATTGGATTTGAATTGGTTTGATCGTAAAGAATTCATGAAATCATAGATTTCTGGTATACGGATCCTAGGGGATACATCCTAGGGGATACATCGGGACTTGGGAGTAAATATTAATGGAAATATCTGCTTTTAATCATCTGAATTTGAATCTGAATCTCATCTTTGTTGATAATATCATATGTGAACGAATTCGGCGCGATTATAGCGCTTGACATTATACTGTAAAAATGCTAATAAATAAACTAAAGAAACCTTAAAACATACATACATTTTCCCTGCCCCCCCCCCACCCTCGTTTTCTCAACACGTGCATGAAAAAGACCCTTTTCCATGCTTGCAAAGCGAATGGAAAATTGGGCATTCCGAGCGCCTTTGTCTGAGCAGGAGGACGTCTCGTAATGCCAATTTCCCCATTCCCTTTGCATGCATGAAAAAGGCCCTATTAACATACTTATTAAAAACAATACGATGTGTAACACGGGTGGAAAGTGTACAATGTAGTATTTTTATTTTTATTGGCGTGGTGGACGACTCAAATTGCTCGGTAACCCGTCCGCGTTGCGTGCATATAAAACGGCCTATTCATGCACTAATAACAAAAAATATGGTTCGTGGCAGGGGGAGATCAGTTGCAGAATGTACTATTATTCCCGACTCAACTGTAATGACCATTATATGGTCCTGAAAAGCGGGATAAAAGTAGCATATGATTCCCTCTTATCTACTTTTTTCCCGTAAGTTTGAGGGAAAAAAGCACTACTCTTTCCCTTCCGGGAGAAAAGTAAATTTGCGGGAAAAAGATTTATTTTTTTCCTGGGCGGAAAAAAAGTACTTTTCTTTAAAATTATTTCTTTATATATTAATATAAATTTTCAATCAATTCTAGTTTTTTCCGTGAGTACCATTTTTCAAGTCAATAAAGTGGCCACAGTAAGGTCGGGAATACAGTGCTATATGCATTACGGGAGTAAAGTCGAACATTATTCCCAAAGGTGGGTTTACTGTCCGAGCGAAGCGAGCTTAATAATGTACTGTTAATGTCGCAAAGTATGTTTTTATAATGTTTTTAGCAAAAATTTGTAACCATTACAAAACTATCTCTGATCGAATCCATTTCAAATCGTACGGGCCAACTGCACCTATATCACCAAATCACTTCAAAATTTAATATCGTACCAAAATTACAATTTTTATGCTTATTTCTAAAATGACGTTCAAAATCCATCTTCTGAAGAGTGACAAAAATTTTTTTTTTAAATGCTGCTTTTCGACATTTTTTAAGATTTTGGAAAAGTTAGATATTTATTAGATGCACCTATGAGTGCTCTTTCATTATCCGGTAAAAAATTTCAAAAAATTAAAAAACTGGCATGCCATTGCACTTTTTTAGAAAACAAAAAATGCATTTTTCTCAAAAAGCCCACTTTTTATTTGACTAAAATTTTGTTGGCAGATAGTTGACCTTAAGACCTTTCCTTTTATACATTAGTAATTCACAATTATTTCGTTCTTTAAGGGGTCACTCTACGATCTCAGCAATAATTTTCAATAAATTTTTTTTCATAGAAAATTTACTTAAAATATTCAAACTTTTTACACATAAAAGAAGAGGTTGCACACTTATAAAATATATTTTTTATTTTTGTTTTGTATGTAAAATCTGGCTGGTCCGGCTGCCTGAAGTTGACCCTACTACAATCTGGTTGACGTGATATCTCCACTTTGAAGAGCCTGAAACCAAAAAAGTGGACGGGTTATTAAAAAATAAGCTTTTTGCTATATCCGGTAGCTCAATAAACAAAATTTGATGAAAATAACAAAATGGCAATTGCAAAAAAAGATCAAAAATTTAAAATGTCCGTTATTTTGTTATTTTTCATCAAATTTTGTTTATTGAGCTACCGGCTATAGCGAAAAGCTTATTTTTTAATAACCCGTCCATTTTTTTGCTTTCAGGCTCTTCAAAGTGGAGATATCACGTCAACCAGATTGTAGTAGGGTCAACTTCAGGCAGCCGGACCAGTCAGATTTTACATACAAAACAAAAATAAAAAATATATTTTATAAGTATGGAATCTCTTCTTTTATGTGTAAAAAGTTTGAATATTTTAAATAAATTCTTCTATGAAAAAAAAATTATTGAAAATTATTGCTGAGATCGTAGAGTGACCTCTGAAGAGAAAAAAATTAAATAATAAATCGATTTAATATTTTTGGAACAGAATTGTGAGATAAGCTTCAAACTATAACACAATCCTAATACATAGTCGTGTGGCTTCAAAGAAAAACATTTCCTTATAACGAGTTTCAAATTTCCTTATAAAAATTTCCTCATATAACGAGTTCATGCGAAATTATAGGTTGAATAACATCAAAAATCATATTACACATTTTATATATATATATATATAAGATGTTCGAAAAAATCGTAATATGATTCCGTGATTTAACATGAAATTTAACGAATGATTTAGCATATGATACGGCATATGACTTATTACATAATTATTATATGATTCGCCATATGATTTATTATGTGATTAATCATGTGATTAATCATACGATTATATTTAGTAGACATACCAACATTTCAATACTTCCTGTTTTCGTACAGCGCTATTCTTCTCCTTTAAAATTATTTTTTAACCATCTTTGTAAGATATATTCGCGTGATATACTGCTTTTACGATATTAAGATAGTTGTATTACATAAATAGGAAATTTTTTAGTGATTTGGTGACATAGGTGCAGTCGGCCCGTACGATTTAAAATGGATTCGGTCCTCATGTGAAAGCAAGAATCAGTTTAAAGAACCACTGCCAATTCATTGGCACTTAGCTTCCTCAAATTTAATTAATTTGATTTTAAGATACAACCTATTTGTAAAAAATATTATATTGTTATACAAAAATGTATTAAAAAATTAACATCGTGTTTAATTTACCGGTGGTGGGAGAAATTTCAGCAGATGAAGTCCTCAAGCAAGTGGCAAGTATAAGGAAATAAGATACAATCGTTATCTTACTCATTGTGGGTAGTAAAACTATAACAATTATTCATATACTTTAAAAAATTTACTATATATTTAACATATTTATATAAACATTATCGAACTATATTAATATTTTAAATAAATAATATAATATAGAATATATAAAATAAAACGAAATGAATTAGTGGAAAAATTATATTTAAATTTAAATTGATTTTTATTAAATTCAAATTTAAGTCGTATATTAATGTAAAAGTACAATTTAAAAGTAACAAAAGTTTTATCCTATAAAAAGAACAATAATGTAAACAATATGAACAATATGAACAATGTGAACAATATGTCACTTTAAAAAAAACCTCGCTTATTACTATAATAGTAATTTTTATCTAATATTAATATTAATTAAAACACCCAAAAAATAATACACATTCTAATATTTAATTTTGTTAAAAATAATAATTGTAAAGAATGTTTATACTTGCATAAGTAGTATCTACGTTACGAAGTTCTATTATACTCGATAAATTGTTGGAAACTGCGCCAGAATTTATGCGACTGCATTGTATATGTTGTGTTTTTAATAAACAAAGGTCACGTTTTACATTACTCAATACTTCAAGTGCACCACGCGCACCACGATTTCAAGTCTAGGCGAGTGCAATTAGTAACGTGATTTTTTAAATATTGTCAATGCAATGCAAAATTTACTGTGTCAATTATCATGTTAAATATTAATGTAGTTAAGATAATGTTAAACCTCCCTGTTACCGACAAATACGGGGAACCACTTTTTTCATTCATTTTTCAATCTTGAGATAATATATCTCTGGAAAATTGTTGTTTTTGATTAGAAAAACAACGTTCCATAGAAATATTTACTCAAAATTGAAAATGAGGAAAGTGGATCCTCGTATTTGTCGGTGACGGATGGCTTAGGATCACCTTAATGTATAGAAAGCTATGTATATGCATTATTTATGACCTAAGCGAAAATTCGCTAATGGTTACCCACTTTATTATAAAAGTAGGGGGCTCCGCTTCCTGCGTGCTACGCGCGCCATCCCCCTTTCCAAAAGTGGCTTGTGAATTTATAAAGATTTTGTTATGTGTTATACCATTGCAAAAAGAAAAATTTTCAAAATTACTTTTTCATATACAGGATGGCCGTAATTATAGCATATCGATGGGATCTAAAAGAGAAGACTTATCTTACGCGTTGTTTTAAATAGTTTTGTAGGCCATTTTATGTCAGTATACATTTTCACTAGCGCCACCACTCCCGTGGTGGTAGATTTATTGACCAATAAGCTGTGAAATACTGCATGAATTAGAACAATTAACATTAATAAAAAATGGTACACTATGAACTTTTTGTACTTATCATCTACATAATGAATCATGGTCTCAATCTACTATAAATAATACTTTTATTTATAGTAGATTGAGACAGTATTTATTAAAATTAATTTCCTAGTACAATTATTGAAAATTTATCGTAAAAAGGTAGATTGAGTTGAAAAGAACACATTAGCTCTTTGACGTTGAGAAATATGAATGAGATATAAGTACCCACATGAATATCATGCAATTTAAGAGCTTAGAAATGAGTTACTTTTAAGTACTCAAAAAACTTTTTTTAAATTTTCATCGCTACCAACTTAACTTACGCTATTTTGATATTATACATTGTGTACTTTGTATGTATGCCCACTGTTAACAGATATTTATCGTCTTATAATAATTTATAAATATTAAGCATTACATTATTTAACATAGAATATTAAAGAATGATTCATAAGGATAATTATCTACCAAATACTATCTAACAATATAACCGAGTTCCCAAGATAAGAAGATATTTTGTAGCAAACTAGAAAACACATTTGCATATATTCTCACGTGTTAATATTAAGTTTAGATTTCCAAAATTCGGGCATGAAGTGTTATTCGCAATATGATTACTGAACTCATAGTATTTTTCGACTGGGTATGTGGCTTTTTAGCGCATGGGACGTTTTTCGCCCGGGCGATGTGAGGGAGAAAAGTCACATGCGCTAAAAATCAACTTACCCACCAATGTCGAACAATATTTTATACTATGAGAGCCTAAAGATCATGTCAAAGTTGCGATTCTTAGGTTAGAGTGGTATAAATGATTTTATGCCCTTCTGAACGAGAATGGTCACTTTTTTCTCTGAAAAGCGAGACAAAAATTACACTTTTTCCCGCATGTGCAAATAGTCGAAATTCCTTTATTTCATTCAACAACCCTGATTTTTGATTGTGTTTTAACAGTCCATTAGTCCCGCTTTCCAAGTCAAAAAGTGGCCACAGTTGAGATGGGCGTAAAGTACTATATGTAACTCGAGAAAAAATCGATTTTCCCCTCGGGTGATACTGCCCTCGCTTCGCTTCGCTCGCTCGCAGTAAACTCATCCGCGGGAAAATTATTCGACTTTTTGCCCTTGTTACATAATGTACTATTTACACTTACAATTTTTCAAAATTAAAATAAATCAGAATTTCCATCGTGTAACGCTGATATAACGTGTACACTCTCCTCTATGTTTGAAAACCCATAAAAGGCGTAAATTTTGTACGTACCTATTTTAAGTACACAAATTTACAGTCCAAAAAGACAGTTAAAACCCAAAAGAGTTCGAACGAGTTTGCCGCGCACTTTGGTAGCAGTAATTTCGCTTTTCGAAAAACGAACGTCATTCTCGTCAATCTCGCTGGTAATTTTAATTATCCTCTGAAACGTACACGCAATTCGTTCATTCGGCTCTCTTTCTTCCTACTCAATTTATTCCATCGTATATACACACACGCATTTGGAATTTGCATAATAACTAACGTAAATAGAGAGAGCGACGGAAAGAGATAGGGAGGAGAAGGAAAAAAGGAGCAGCGAGGAACCGATTATTAGCGGTAATATCGTTCGGCCGTTATACAAAATTGACTTTCGCATGCCTTTAACGATCGATCGGCCTCCAACCTCTCTCTCTCTCTCTCTCTCTCTCTCTCTCCTCTCTCTCACTCTCTCTCTCTTTCTCTTTCTCTCTCACTCACTCGCTCTCACTCTCTCTCTCATTCTCGTATCCGCGAGCGCGTATACTACTCTTTATTTAGTCAGGCCCATTTCCTGCCGCAGCGCGAGTGCGCGCACTCACACACACATATTTACCCGAGCAAACGCACGAAGTAGAGAGAAAGAGAAAGAGAGATAGGGAGAGAAGGGCAGAAAAAGCAAGCACACAAGCCTCAAAGGAAGACGAAGGAGCCGGAGGAGAAGGAGGAGGAGGAAACCAGGAAATCCGATTGTGTACTTTATACGGTAGCACGTGGTTACGGCGCTAAGTTACGTCCAAGATGATTATCCGAGAAAACGTAAATGCCCGGGGAGCGAGCTGCGCGCATGCGCCGATTATCCCGAATCGCGAGCCGATCTCCTTCGGGACAGGCCGCAGCGGCGGCGACGACCGACGATTCGCGCATTCCGAGACGCTGTCGCCTTTGGGCGTTCGTGCGCTCGCTCTCTTTCTTTCTTTCTTTCTTTCTCTCCCTCCTTATGTATGCTCGTCTGCCCTCCCCTTTCGCTCTTTCTTTCTTTCACTCTGTGCATGCTCGGAAGACCGGGGTGTGATGGGCGCACCGAGTCAAACGGGCATCCCTTAAGTATGAAAATATAACTTGTGAGACGCTAAGTCTATTTGATTTAAAAAATAATTATATTTTTGGCATCTATCTCTACGATTTTTATTATAAAAGAAACTAAAAATAATAAAAATATATAAGTTTGATTTATTTGTCTCCACGAACTTCATTGATATTTTTATCTTATTTCTCTAATAAAGTAGAATGTGTACGTTCCAGCCTATAACCTACTGAATTAGTATAAGGAAAAATACTTGTAAAATGGGGAGGGGGAGTAGTTCAAAATTATGAAGCAGAAACTAAATTAAAAGAAAAATTGTTTGCAATTTTAAAAAGAGGGAATTGCGTTTCGACTAGAGATATCTGTTGGTCTTCTCAGTAAGGTAGGACATCCTTTCTTAGACTGATAAAAAATAAAATATAGTTCATCTTAGCAAGGAAAATTAGGTGTATAAATATGTACCAATCAAAAGAGTAACTATTACATCTTAAAAAAAAAGAGGTAGCCCACCTAGTAGTATAGAAACTAAGAATAAACTAAAGAATGTATCGAAGTAACGATTTAGTTAGTATTTAATATAAAGGGCATTGTTCATAATTTGTTTTAAAGAATTCTAATATTGCAAAGAAATGTTTTTTCTTATGTAAAGTGAAAAAATCGTTTGAGAATAATTAAAGCACACTAAAATTATTATACTAATTTATTCATGTGTCCACAAAATTGACATTATAGATTAGTTCACACAAATATATTGTGGATGGCAAATAATATAATATGATAAATATATTGTAATTTCATAAAAACTGAGGTTTTTTTACAAGTTGCTTAACTTTCAGTTCTAAACATGATGATTGCTACCAGATTGAGCATAAACGATATTTAAGGGGTAACGCCACCTGGGACGTTTCAAAAAATCTTTTTTTTGCTTACTTCAATAGTTTTTATACGCAGAAATATGATGCTGAAAGTTTTAAATCGAAATTCGAATTATTTCATAGCTTTTAGAGGCTTCTAAGCGAAGCGGGAAAACTTTAAACGCATTTCTCTCAACGCATACTTTTCTAAATTTGCAGACACGATTTCTCTTACAGTTTTTATTCGATTGACCTGAAATTGAGCTAATATCTTCATTTATGTCTACTGCTCTGAAGTATACCCATGCTTTTTTAAAAGTTGAAAGCTCTTCTTGCAATTAGCATTTATTTAAAAATCTGGGAGAAATGAACTTTTTCAAAAAATGGCTGCCATTTTGCAAGAAAATTTTTTTTTAAAAGTAGGATGGGCACTTTATTAGGTCATATGGTGTAGATAATGTTCCTTTTTATTTGTTTTGCTTTACGGTGACCAGTGGACCAGCAATTGTGTCTGCAAATTGACATGCTCAAATAAAGACGACTTTGGAAGTGGGCCAGTAACGCCACCATTTTTATTAGAAAATAATTTTATATTTATTGTTAATCCATATTATTGATTATGAAATATCTATTTGTAACTAAGTTCATATGAAAGAGTTTTTGTTATCCTTGTTAATAAGATAAAGATGGGTGCATGGGTGATTTAAAAAGGAATTAAATGATCGTTTGCTTCTGTTTTAGAGCAAGTGCAGATCGTAATTATGAATCGTAATTAGGAAGCTATATATCATTAAAGTCATCCGTGCTCGTCTTGCCCCTATCACCCCCGGTAGCGTTCGATTTGTAGCTGCTCCTCTTCTGACTGCAGCGCGTGTGCGTTCGCCGTTTATTTGCGGACTTTTTCTTTCCGCGGCCGTTTCTCCTCTCCCTCCCTCCGTATACGCAGAAAGAAGCGAGCGCGTGTGCATTTGCATCTGTTAGTCTTTAAAAGAGAGGATAATCTCTTGAAATTCAAAGGCGATTCTTCGTGAGCTCCGCGCCGCAGCTCTCTCTCTCTATCTCTCTCTCTCCGAGGAGGCGCGCACTCGCGCGTTTTGGATTTTCTGCAGAATGCTGAAAGAGAGAAAGAGAGAAAGAGAGAGAGAGAGAGAGCCGTCGACGGGCCCTCGAGATAATCTAAGTCGTGAGAAATGGATCGCAATTCGTTACCTTGGCTCTCGAATAAGGGGGGACGAATGAATGCTGCGCGAGAGCCAGAAAACCGTTTCCATCGTTTGTAACACGAATGCTGTTGGTGCTGCTGTTCCGTGACTGTTACTCGCGAGGAGAGCGAGGAAATGAGCGTTTTCGCGAAAATCCTGCTCTACAAATGATCGTGCCACTACGGGTATTGGTTACATTACGAGTTCAAGCGAAGATAGATTTTTTTTAAGGAATAGTACGTGTTGTTTTGTTTTTTTTAGCTGGACTGTTGCTGTGAGGTAGAAGGAAGTAGAGAGATAAGGTGGTAAATCCGAAAATTTAAATGCGTTTTATGAATAATTTTAATTTTTCAATATTGCTATTATTTAGTGAAATTTTTACCGGTCGAGATTATTAAAATGCTTTTGGGGAAGAGAAAAAGCTTTTGTTATCACACTCTAAAAATAAGTTATTCGCCGTAAAACGGGGGGTTTAACATTAAACTATCTAAACAATGAAAATTTCGAGAAATCCCTGTTGTAGCCTTCGTCCACACTGAGATAATAATATCGTAAATTTTATTGCGCAAAATTACGCTATAGCCATTTTTCGATTCATATATCGTAAAGAGAATTTTTTTCGATCTAATGTCATATTTTACTATACAAATTAAGATTTCATATTGCTAATTTTACGGTATCACATTGCATGTAATACTAAATAATTACGATATGGACACGTACATTTTTACGATAAGATGTTGCGTACGTTACGGTTATATATCGCGTCCGTTACGATATAGTTTTCTCAGTGGGCAGCGGTTCAGATATTTATTTTTTCAAATTTGTGTCGCTATAAGTACCGAATGTATAACACGTGAATTAATGGTAGCTCTTTTATTTGAAGTATCTATTATTCATAGTTGAAACTTAATATATTTTAGCTTTTAGGATTGTCTACTTTCTTGTAAATGTATATAACTAAAGTATGTATGTACCAAAATCCGTATAGTAATAAGTTACATTATTGATTTCTCTATTCTTTTACTAGAAATTGTACCGGCCCACTGCGTTCGCCAATAATCTTTTTACATCTTGCTTATTTTTATTTTTTTCCAACTATTCCTCAAATTTTTCAAAAACAATTCGAAAATTTGACGTGACAATCGAGGTTTGAGAGAAGTCGAATGGCATTTTTTTAAAAGAGACTAGACGTGTAGACTATTAGTATGCGAAGTAACTCGAATAGATTTAAATCTTAAATCATAATGGATGTTTTATAATTTTATTAAAGGATTTGCGTGAGAACTTCATAAATCATAGTAATCTGATCTAAAAGCTGGTATAGTGCACATTACTAACCCTGTCTTATCGTCTTTGATTAACCTATTGTGTCTGGTAATGATTGCTAATGCACTGAAAAGGAGAGTATTAGATTCATGGAAAACTTTCAATCGGTCATAACATTAGATCAAAATATTACAAGTTTTTGACACAAAGGTAATGCCTCTCAAATTAAAGCTTCTTTTATTCTCTTGTTATTTATTTTACTAATAATAGAAGACAAATTAAAAATGTATTAATTCATATTGTTTCCACGCAGAAAAAACTATATACTCAAAATGTATGTACATATTATATTACAATTTCTACATTTTACTTATTTTTGTTTCATAATAATCTCAATGACCATGATCTCAAAAAGAATATCAATTTCATCAGCTGATCAAGTCCATCGAAACTTCAATTACGCTATCTTCACTTTTTTTCTCATTCGTCGCAATCACTTTTATGCTCCTTCCGCGATGGTTATTACCATTGGTTCGAAAAAATCTCGTTCGGCTATAAACACGCAGCCAACAATGTATACCCAAGCAATCACGGTGCTCGGTGGGCCGGCAGCAGCGAGAAGAAAAAAAGCAGAACGAAAAGAAAGAAAGAGTCAAGAGCGCGAGTCCCCCTTCCCCTCTGGAGTGCACTTGCGTGCAAAACGATGCAAAACGACGAGTAAATATCGAAAGCCGAGAGGGAGGCGGCGCTGCAACGGCCGCATAAAGATCCCACCGAGTGGATTCGACTCGTTGAGATGTTGAGTGTGCACTGTGGTATACGACGAAAAGTATACGGAAGCAAGCGAGGGAAAGAGAAAGAGAGAAAGAGAGGATCCGACAGGTGCGCTTATAAATAATGGAAGGAATCGGGCGTGGCGCCGCGCTCGAATTAACAACCCTCCTCCGATAGCTTTTAATCGAAAGTTCTGCACTCGGCCCGTCCGCGTCTGGTGTATACCGATTCGTCGAGTGGCCTCCTTGATATGCGCAATTCGATTTTGACGGCGCGCGAATTTCGTCGAGAATCATAAGTGATAACAGCGGTGGCGCTCGCTGCGTGAATAAACGTCCTTGTGCGCAGGCGAGTTGATTGCATAATAGAGGAAGAGGTTGACACGCGCGCGTCGATTTGTAGATAAGGCCGGGAGTTTTGTTTATCGGGAATTTGTATTTTGCTGGAGAGTTGCGAGAATGTTCCGTGAATGGCTGAGTTTTTTGAAAGTGCGCGTGCTTGACAGAACGAATTGTGATAATATTAAGAAAATGTTTGCAATTTCTTTACATTTCTTCAGTTATCTAAGTGCTAGTCTATTGATTAAATTATCCAATATAAATTAATGAAATTTTACTTAAATTTAACTTTGTTTTTAAAAATTAAACTATTTTTTATTTAAATAAATAATTTATAGTTTATAATCTCTCATCTGTACAGATATTTATTAATAACAAAAATATTTGTAAACTTCTTTTTAAATACCTTTTGTTCAATAAACTTTTTTTTTGTATGCTACGAGTATTATTGAGTATAATTAAAATTAACATCACGAGGCATTTTACTTTAAGGAATTCGTTTCAATTTATTCGAACAAAATTCTATATATTCATTGAATTCTATACAAGTGAATTCCATGTCAAGTAGGAGCTACCTTTTTCTGTCAAGTGTGAGTAGATAAAAAAGAAGGGTCGAACTCGACGAGTAGAGGTCGGCCTACTTGGTATGGAATCCTCGATAAGTAAAATTAAATTCTTTCGATAAAAGTATCGTACTGTAGTCGAAAATAAAACAAGAAAATCGTTCATTTTAAATAAAAATGTAGGGGAGATTGGTTTGTGATTGGATATAACCCAGTATTGGAAAGAGGAAGTTTTGAACACCTCCTAACAAAGGATGGTAAATATCAAGGTATACTTGTACTTCAAATCGATGCTAATGTATTAAAAATCATTTAAAATGAGATTTTTTGGTTATTTAAAGAATATCTATCCAGCTCTTCAAACGACTTTTTTATTTTCCAAAGTAAGTTCGCCCAGTATTAGACAAATTCCGTTGCCTGATATTAGGTAATGAAAACTCGTATTTGTTGATAAAAAATTTTTCAAAATACATAGAAAAATCGGATTTTACTGTAAAATCAAAATTTAGCAACTATCAAAAATCTATTTTTGTAACACAAGCACGATTTTCTAGTTTTTCTGTAACTATTAAGCGGGCCTAGAGGACAATGTTTTAGACCGGCGGGCGCAAAAGTAATTAAGCGGGCACAGAAGTAACTTTTGCGCCCGCTAAAAATTTTCAGAAAATTGCTATTATACATATATACATATATTTAACCCCGCTTAATATGCTAGAAAAACGCAAGAACCAATACATGTGTTACAAAAAATATGGTGTGCACCAAGAGCAAGGTGGGCTTTTTGACCTCGTGTGGTTGCAGTACTCGCCTTCGGCTCGTGCTAGCTCGCCTTCGACTCGTACTGTAATCTCCACACTCTGTCTAAAAAAGCCCACTTTGCGCCCTAGGTACACAATATACTATTAAGAATTTAAGAAAATATATATTAAATTATAATTACTGAAACAACTCAATCCAATCGGGATTCATCATAATATATAATAATAATTGTATATCTTGCTCAAATAAATTTGCAAAATTGAATCCACCAGAAAATGAAATTTGTATGTAAAATAAACTGGTGTCCAATACGGTGCGATTATTTAGCACGTATAATAAATTAAAACGTTTATTGGTTACCGTTTTGCAGTTGCAACTCCTACTCAAATGAACCTTCCAACCTAAATTTCACCATAAAACAAACGTTTATCACCCTAACAGCCTAATATAGACATCCAAAATACCCTGCGAATGACTCTCCCCCAATGCAAACAAATTCCAACGAAATTTCCTCCCAAAGCAAATCAGCATCCAAGCAAGCAGCTCTCCTCTAAATTTCACAACCTCCGCGCGACCGCTATCAAACTCGTTCGATCGCTCCAGCCCTCTTGTACACCTCTCCGAGATCCGCGCGCGCGATAAAGTCTCGCGATGCAAGCTTCATTCTCGTCCGCCGTCAGTACCTGTACATCGTATATACCTTATACACCGCCAGCTGCGCATCAATAATTTTTCGCCGAGCCCCGACGCGCGTGTAAGTCTGCAGCAGCGCGCCGTCGGCGGCACTCAACTCGGCATTTTCTTTCGGCTCGCTCGTCTTTGTCGGTTAAATTTTTCACGACGTACGTGCCTTTAAGGCAAAGGAGACGACGACGCCGAAGGAGCAGCCGAGACGGCGGAGAGACGGAGACGATGAAAAAAGGACGAGAGCTGCAGCGCGCGGACAGTCGAAAGGGCAACGCGGAGAGCGGAGAGGAGAAACGAGAGTTGAAAGACTAAGACGCATATATATATATATATATGTATACATATATATATACCGGTCTTAGGTCCAACTACGTTAGACTCGAGCGTGCGAGCAAAAAGCCACGAAACATATGTATTCCCTTTGTGTCCTTCTCTCCCTCCCTCTCTCTCTCTCTCGGTTCTTGTATAGTTCTATCTCGGCGAAGCAGTGGAGGGACGGACAGAGAGGAGAGAAGAAGTTTGTCTCTATAGAGATACCATACTAGCTGAGTGTTTTGCAATCAAGAGTCCCCACGTGAGAATGCCAGCTGCGACGTATGTGCATGTATGTATGTATAGTTATCGCACAGGGCTGTGTGCACGGAGTTAAAGAAGCGCGCCGCGCGCAGCCGGTGCTTTCAATTTGTGGACAGGCAGTTTTTGCCGGTGCACCCGCGCATGTGTATGCTTACTCTGCGCGCGGGGAATCGATGACGACGAGGACGCGGAGGTGGAGGAGGAGGAGGATGAAGTGGACCTGGGGGCTCTCGCGCTCTAAGCGTTTCAAGCGATGTGGCTGTGCCAGTGTGACATTGGCTTTTCAAGTCAATCTTTACAAAGTTTTTGAATGATTGTTCAATTCAACTTGCGCTAATGTAATGTGTACATTTATATCCAGTTCGTGATTTGTTATCGAGCTTGTTATCATAGTTTAAATTGCGATATTCGTTTTAGTATGCTTTGCGGAATGTTGGTCTTGAGGGGGCTCTCCGCTGAAAAATAAAAATTGCGTAGCTTTGAGGCTAACAAATTAATATTTACATGGCATGTTTATAATGATATTATCAACTGATACACAAATTTTTAACATATTTTATCGAATGATATTGAAGTTATTGAGAATAATAGGTTTATTTTAAGCATAATTAGGATGTACGGTAAAAGTTGTTGCCGCACACTACAATGACATTTATTAACCAACAAATTTGGCAGTGCTTTTGACAGTGAAATAAAAATAAGTTAGCTGAAACTACCAATTTTTACTCAACTAGGTGTTTTTTAAAAATGATAAATATTTGTTGCTTAAAAATTGTTAATAGCAGTGCAAATTCGTTAATAGAACCGTTTAACATGAGCTTTGTCATGGATATTTACAAAATATTTCAGCTAACTAATGTTGAGAATACTTCAAAGAACGTATCCTAAAAGTTTCATCAAGATTGGTTATTTTGGTATGGCCCAACAACATTTTGAAGATTACAAACTTAAAAAATAAAAAAACAGCAATGATGAAAGGTAATGAAAAGTGTAGTATTATTTTATAATACGTTAATACAAATTTACCAAACTTTATTGTATTTATACAAATAAATAAAAAGCTTTTCAAAGAAAGCATAGATCATATTTAACCAACAAAACTAAAAAAGACTTTTTTTATTTAATTTTCACAGCCGTTAAACGACCGAAATTAGACAAAATAACGTGAAATTGCAATAAATAGCGTTGACTAGACTATGAAACCTTTTAGCTTAAAATGTAAAATATCATTATGTTGCTGTTGCTACCTCTTAAGGAAGAGCTGAACCAACTTTTAAAAGATTAAAAGAAATTCGAAATTTTTCCTTGATAACGTTCAAAAAGATGATTTTAATTCACTACTTAAAGTCCAATGACAAACTACAGACCAGAGCCTATTTGAAGCTGATATTTGATGATATACAATTATACTACCCTCTTGTAAAACATGTATAGTAATATATAAGAGAAATAACATTATATGGATACAAATATTGTAGCTATGTCTATATTTAAATTAATAGGAAATTCTTAATTAGATAAATAAACGTGTATTGTAAATACAAGTTTAGTGCAATAATCGTACATAAACGTTGCAAATATAGATTTTGTAATTACATGGGTCACTCGTATTTCTGTTTCTCGCGGAAAAGGATACCGAAGTTGAGTGGATGACAGAATGTATAAGTTACAGAGAGAATGAGAGAGAGAGAGAGCGAGAGAGAGCGAGAAAGCGAGAGAGAGAGAGAGAGAGAGAGAGAGAGAGAGAGAGCGAGAGAGAGAGAGAGAGAGAGAGAAAGGGGGGTGTAAGAGAGCATGAGCAGGGCTAAGGATTAGCTTATCTGTGGGTTGGAGGTGAGAGATAAGGCCAAGTCTTAGTACTTTCGGTGACACACTGTCGTTAGCGTTCTAGTTTGCACAAAGAAATTAATCTTTTTTTTTTAAAAGTAGTGGATTTAGATTACGTTTTTGAGGAATAAAATTTAATTTATCATTGTAATAATAATTTCTTAAGGTAAGCGTAATTATGATTTTATGCACAATCAACTATCAAAGCTTTTTATGTTAATTACTATAGATATGTGCGTAAATCGAACACCAAGCCGTTATGTCAGTTGTTTTGTACAATTTTGTTTATAAGTAAACGTAAGCCTACAAAGTAATATACACTGGGAAAACAATATCGTATAAAAATACTACAATATAGATATCGTAAAAAATTGCTAATAATTTTTTTTTGAAAATAATGTGTTTTTGCATAAAACATTTAAATGCAAATTTTTAATTTTACGATATTCAATATCGCAGTTGAAAGGAAAGACGATATTGGATATTGGATATTTGGATTCATCATTTATACAATGCATTTTTGGGCTTATTCAAATTTCCCACCTAAACTTTATTTATTTAATTAGAGCAAAGCTTAGTTTAACTCGGGATCAATTCGACACTTTCCCTCCTAAGTCCTAATGTATATACACTCGAGAGCTTTTGTTTTTACACCCGCGGCCATTTTAGCGGCTCGCTCATACGTCAACAAAGCGTCGCTCCGTTAGAAAAACTCGCACTTAACGACCGCGGCTACTCACCGTTCCCATTGTTTTTCCTCTTTCTCTATTTCTCTCTGTCTCTCTCTCCCTCTCCGTTCTCTATCCCCCTTTATCCATTCATCCATCCTCTCTCGTATTAGAGCCGACGTGCTCGCTCGGCCGGCGCGTCGACTGCAAATTAGAATTCCCGTGTCGAGTCTGGCGTGCGCGCGCGCGCGTCCGAAATTTAGAATCTACCTCGACTCCCCGCCTTCTCATCGGCGTTCTTTTTTTTTCGCGCAGTCACCGAAATTTCGCTGATTTTTGCGCGCGCGTGTGTACCTTCGAGGCTCTTGCGCGCCCCGCTCGCTCGAGACACTTGTCATTCGATTTGACCTGTCAAATCGTCGGCAGGGCCCGCGCCGCGGCAAATCCCATTAAGCGTTATTCTCGTCACGTGTGCCTTTGCGCGCTTTTATTCGGCTCGCTCTTCGAGCTGGCGCGCGCGCACGCGTTGCGGGATGTTGCGCGAGCGTAAGCGTAAATGCAGGGGAGGGCCGATGGCGTGGGATAGCGGCGACACGGGCTTCGACGGGGAAAGCCTTGAAAAGTCCTCGAGAAGGGGCAGAATTGATTCAAAGTCAAGGCTTTATTCTTTCATCTTTCGCGTGGGCACTTTTATCGACGGGTGGGAAGAAGTGCTTTTGCTGAAAATTTTATCGAGTTTTTACGTTGTCTCGGACGTGCTTGCGCAGACTTATTGCATGTTTTTTCGAGTTTTGATCAAGGGTGTAAAGCGTGTATGTCTTTGTGATAATCCTGGTAGAAATAGATCAAATGATAATGTGCAGAAGACAAGGGAACTATAAGGTAGTTAAAATGTATTAATTTATTTGCCTTTTAGAATCTTATAAAAAATATCGTAAGCTTGTCTAGATTTAATGTGAAAGAAATATATATATATTTAATATATTTAAATAAAGAAATATATATATATATATATATATATATATATATATATATATATTTATTTATTTCAGCCAAAATGCCTAGAAATGGACTTGGTTTAAAGTCTTTTTTCATACCACACTCATTCTTTCATACTATAACCTATACTTATATACATTAATCTTTTCAACAGTCATATTACTTTAAATCTCATTTAAATTCTAGTACATTTTAACATCATCGTTGCTCTTATGAACATTAATATCACTTTTTTCCGTACTTTTCTTCTTCTTCCCTTTACAATAGTTTTTACATTACACTCAGTCTTACTTTATAATACTTTACATTAAAAAATACATAAATTTTCTTTCTTTTTTACCTTTTAAATAATATTTTACAATATTTTACAGTATTTTACATATAAATTTACCATAGTGTTTTCGACGCTTACATTATAAAAAACCTAGCTTAACATAGCGATTACCTGTTTATCGCAGCTTTCATCCTTCCACACCGTAGTAGCTCGGACCATTGATTTTTACTTGAATTTATAACTATTCTTAACGCTTTATCCTATCCAGTCTATTCTCTATCGTGACTGTTTTCTATCATCTCTATAATTTTTTTTCTCTCTTTCATCAGTTCTCTAAAAGTTTCCACAATTTTAATATTTCCTTCCCAAATGAATGAATTTTTGAACCTGAAATTAACATCATCCTGAAGCGTTTTCATTATTCCTCTCGTTTCCTCGCATTCTATCACAATGTTTTCCAAAGTTTCCCTATCTTTTCTACACATTCCACATATTTTATCCTCCTATTTAAGCCAATACTTATTTCCATTTTCCAAATTTCCACACCTAATTTTCGCAATCAATACTATGTCTATTTTCTTCCTATTCTTTTTTAAATATTTCGGTAATCTTTAACTTCTATCTCTTTATAATTCTTGTTGTATTTCGATTCTCTAATTTTCATTTCTATAATTTACGTCTCTATATCCCTATCTCTCTTTGCAGTTTCCTCATGAATACTCTGATTCCTCTCTTTTATGTTTTCTATTTCTACCTCGCTCAATCCTAAATCCTAAATCCTTTTGAATTGATTTCTACACCTACGTTTTCCTAGTCCCCATGTCCTTTTTGCCGCTATAATGCCTTTCTTTGCTAATTCTAATAAATGTTCCTTGTAATTTCCCTCACTATTAAATATAAACCCTAAATATTTAAACTCGTAGAACCTCCTTTATTTTAACCTCCTCTAATTCTTTCCTATCTCGTTCCTATTCCTATTCCCATCTTTCTTTTTTACTATTTCTCCCCCTATTAAAACCCAATATGTTTGTTTTTTCCTCACTAAGTGTAATTTTTCTGCTTTTAAGAAATTTTTTTAACGTTCCTATCATATCTCTAACTTTAGTTTTTGTGTATATTTCTTTTATTCTTCCTATTATATATTTGTTTATTCCTAACTTTTCTATAATATGTCCCTATCTACCAGGTCGAAGGTAGCCTTTAGTTTTATAAATATGGAGTGAAGTTTCTTTCCTTTTCCTTTTGCTCTGTGATTTACTATGTATATGTTATCCAGTATTGACCTTCCTTTTCTGAGTCCTACCTGTCCTTCTGGTAGAATCCCTTTTTCTTCAATTTCTTTTACTAACCTCTTCCTAATTATTTCCGTGTACAATTTGTAAACCGTTGACATAAGAGTGATTTCTCGGTAGTTTTTTGGTTCGTCAGGGTTTCCCTTCTTGTGTAACAGTACTGTCATCCTCATTTTCCATTTTTCTGGTAATCCTTCCCCATCCCATATCTTACCTAAAATACATATTTGTTTATTAACCAAATCTTCTCCTCCATACAACCATACCTCCTTTGGAATCTCATCCATTCCTGGCGCTTTTTTTCATGAGTATACTCTATGCTTTTTAAATTTCTCTTGCAGATCTTTTTTCCGTTTCCAGAGAAATATATATTATAATAAAGTATACCTAATCAGGATTGCCTGCATCTAGCATTCATTTAATTAAATAAGATTTCCATATCAACAGTCGATAGTATTGCTAACTTAAATGTACATACAATTAATGTATTTGCAATTTTTTGAGTTATTTTAATAGGCTTCTCTATAACTTGTTTTTTGCATGGACAACTATGCTGTCCAGTTAAGGGGGTTCTCAAGTCAATTCCCTAAATTGCCGACCGAACCATACATTATTTACATTATAAACTAAATTAAATATATTTATCTGAAACCCAAACTCGCTGGCCCTTTATTGAGTAGTAATACACCTCTCTACGAAGTTTCAGACGCCAAAAACAACGGCACCCCAAAATATTATTGGAATTAAATTTTGTCAACATTTCATTCCAATAATTTTTTAGGGTGCCGTTGATTTTGACGTATGAAAATTCGAAGAGAGGTGTATTATTATTCAATGAAGGACCAGTGAGCTTGGGTTTTATCTAAATATATATATTTTTATAATTTTATAAATAATTATTCACTACTTGGTCGGTAAATATTAGGGTGGGAAATTTGAATTCTTAATTGACTTTCGGACCCCCTTAATAAGCTTAACTGGCTTGAAATATGCATTCCAATAAATGTTAGAAGAAAAGGTAACTTTGGCCAACAGGTCCGATTTTTGCGCGAGTCTAGACCGCACAGCAGTCGTCAAAAAAGCTGAGTAAATGAAATCTGTTTACACCGTGAAAGTTATCGAGTAAATAACCACTTTACTGGTACTTATTCGACTACTGACAATTTAACTGTTGTCAACTGAGTATTATTTAAACAATCACTTTTTACATATAACCCAACGTTTACTAACTTCCAATTTTATTGATTTCTTCTCCAAATTTCAATGAATATTGGAATCAAAAGTTTATATAATAGTTGCCTGTAATAAAATCGTTTAAGTCAATTATTAAGCGTTTTAACATACAGTTTTTTATTCATTTAAAGTCGAAAAGAATTTGAAATCATAACTTTGTGTGCTAAAATACAAAAGTCGGTACGTTCCATCAAAACTGCTTCTCTTTATCCATTATCTCGACTAAAGTGTATGATGTTACATGATCGTATTATCATTAAATCTTAAGGTTTCAAGATTGTAGTATAGAATCTTTGTTAATTGTTGTAGTATTTTTTGTAAATAGACAATAAGCCTGTTTAAATAAATAAATGAATGAATATATAATTAAGTAAATACATGAATGAACAAATAAACATTATACTTTCAATACAAACTGTTCAATCCAATACGACAGGGGATACTTGTTCGTTCAAAATTCTTTGTAAAATCGCTATAAAATATATGAATTTCAGATAAGATCGGAGGTAATTAAAAATTTTAAACCGACCTTGCCGGATGGTCATGCGATTCCTCATACAATTAAAATCAAATTTACCCATTAGTCAAGCGTCGCAAGAAAGGAAAGTTTCGAGCGTCGCGGTCCGCGCCATTGCGGCGGCAATTTTTTGCGTCCTCGTCTCCAAACTGCGCGAAGTACAAAACTGGACCTTACACAACCATCGGCTCTCTTCAATGGCTTAATAGCGCGAGCTTCATTCCAAAATCCAGCCACGAGACAAAGTAAAAACGGACACCAGAGCACGTCGTCGCCAAAGATAATCGCGCGCGACTTGTAATCATACTTGGGATCTGGCGGTTTTCGAGTTTGCGAAGTAGAATGCAGCCAAATTGAAGATTCGTTCTCTTTTTACAATAAAGAAAGAAACTTCGAGCTTTACAAGACTTCGCGTCCTCGTCCCCGATTATGCGACTTCTTCTTTTCACAACCTGTTTGGTTTCTTGTAGCATCTTTCGTAAGGCAGAAGTTTCAATGCCTGACTACTGTTAGTACCTGACCAATCGCTAAAACATTAATTGGGTTTTCTTTCTAATTGAGAAAATCTTATGACATCGTAATCTATTACTATTCAACTTGGTATATTTCAATTCTTATAATAGTTATCTATATTTGATTTGTGATATTAGAATATTGTTTTACAATGAGTTTTGAGCTTATATCTAAGAAATTCTATTTTTAATTTTAAATTTATTTAATTTTTTCTGACCCTTCGTCATTCTAAAAAGTTCTTTGTGGTATAATAAAGTAATAAAATATTAGTGTTATTATCAACTGTTTGAAAATGCGATTAATAATAAATGAAATACAATGGAGATGTTCAAAATCGCAAAATAACGAATGATGCTTGAGTTAAATCAGCAACTAAATGAAAACTTCAGTTACATCAACTAAGAGTACTCCAGTATTGTATGTAAAAAATGTAAAGCTTATATCTCATAAACATTTTACATTTATTTCAATTTAATATTGTTATCAAAAATACTTTCCAAAAGTTGTTCTTTTGATTAACGCCAACGTACGGTCTATACCTTAATAATCACATGATGCTACTTTAGAATTAAAGAATTTTAAAAAAACTTCTTTTTTGGATTCTTGACTGCTCCTGACCTTTTAACGGAGAAAATACGCTCTCCCTTTTGGTTGGACATTTTTCTGCACTCCTGCGCGAAACAGGACTTCACTCTCTCTCTCTTTTTCTTTCTCTCTCTCTCCGAAGGAGGTAGCGTTCCAGGAGGAATGGGGGATGAGGGCAGATCGCGGGCAGCTTACGCGAAGGGCTAATTGACGTCCGCGACCTGCCTGAGTTATGATGCCTCGCGTCGATGATCCTGTTTGACTGCACTGCGCTGCTCGCTAACGGGCCTTTTTCCACTCTCCGTCCGCTCTTTCCTTCTCTCCTTCTTTCTGACTCGGGGCGATGCTGAAAAAGCTATTATTCGCGGCGAACCTGCCGTGCGTGCGCGCCTGTGTCGTTGCGCCGCGGCGATCGAGTTTCCTTTTGGCCTTTGAGCCGAGATGATCCTCCTCTCTGATTGCGGATGATGCGCGAGCTTTGATTCCGCGTTTCTTTTTTTCGCTTCTCTCGCTCTCTGACTCTCTCGTCTGGCGCGTCTTATGATTGCTTATATAAATAACGAGACTGACGTGTTCTTCTTCGCTGTTCGGCTCTCGTTTCGAGGCCTTTGTTTTTTTTTCTTCCTGCACCGGAGCTCGACGACTCGCTCCTCGAGCAGCAGCAGCAGTGACTTTATATAGGAAAGCAGAGCCGTGCGGCGCAGGAAGGGAAAAGTCACTGTACAGTGGCGTCGTTTGTTTTATGTGCATTGCAGCGGCAGCAGACGGGAAGATTTTGTTTTTACGAGTATGATATTGAAAAAGCGAGCTACGGGCAACAAAGTTTTACCGCGCGCACTCTAAAAATGCATTCCGGGAGCTGGTGGATTATTCTGTTTGGATGAAATCTATATGTCGGAGAAGGAAATCCATTCGCATCGAGAATATAACTTGATACTTTCATAACTATTTATTTTTCAAAAGATTGAAATCATATTTTTTTTTCTTGACGTGAATTCCTGTTTTTAAACAATCTTTGAGCAACGATATTTTCTTTTGTAAACTAAGGATAAGAATTAATATTGATTTATTTAAAATGTTATGTTATTCATTAATAATCTCATATATTTCAAAAAATTAATTTTAGTTTTCCAACGATATATTTCTTATTTATAGTCTCTCTATTGATGATTCATTAGCTTTTTTTAGATCTTATAAAGTGAAAGAAAAACTTCGCTTGTGAACTTTAATATTAATTAAACGAATAATAATTAATTATTTAATTAGTTAATACAAACCATTTAAAATCTTTCAAAACTATTGACATCCTTCATATTCGCATTTTCATATCAAATTTTGGCCGAACGATTAAAGTCGAACGATTTTTAAACTATGAATTACAATTTTGAATAAGAATTTGAAGTTTTACTGATTGTTAGAATATAATACACATGGTAAATTTACGAATAACCTAATTTTCGAAGTTAATAATGTTGCATATTTGGTCAATGATCAATAAATAATTTTGCAGCGTAATAGTCAAATAACAGAAACGGTTTCAGAAAGTTAAGAATTATCTGTGAAAAATGAATACGATGTACACGGATAAAAAAGAACTATTTAAGTATGAAAATCACTCGAGTGATACCACTTTTCTTGATATTTTACTGTAAACTTACACGTTCAAAGTAGAGGAACTTCGCGTACTATGATTTCTCGAGCCTCATACCTTCAAAGCCTACCGCTGTCCGAGAAAAGCGTGAGACACCCCATCATACTTCAATTTCGTAAGCACATCCTATTGTTTCATGACGCTCACGCTATTTCAGTATGAGAGATCGAGGTATAGGCCCGACTAACTAGTGGTAATGGCACGCTGCGTACGCAGACTTTCAATAGCTTAAAGACAGCTCTTATATCGAAATGGTGATTAAACGAAATTAAAACGATAGGATGTGCTTATGCAATCGGAGTATGAGGGGGGCTTATGCTTTTTTTGGATGGCTGCGTGCCTTTAACGTTGCTCGTGAAATATTATCATCCCTGTCGTGCTCTCTTATTATGGGTAAATGTAGTGCTTTTAATGTAATTTCATCGCATATCAGGTCTAGTGCTGCAAAAGCGTGAACACTTATACTCAAATAGTTAGGATACTTTCTCCGTGTAAAAATATAGTTTGATTACAGGATCCCCTTAAGTTATCTAAAAAGTCTATCTGTCACAGTATGAACATTGCGATATATGCGTTAAATTCTCCTCATCTCGTACAAGTAAATCATTATACTGTCTTAAATAAGGATGCACTTTTCTTTGCCTCGTCGACTGTGTGTCTCATCCGAAGTCCTTCGTTGAGGTTATTCATCGTCTTTGCAGTCGCTGTTGACTTTTTGTGATGCGCCGTCTCGTCTATACGCGGAAAATCTCTCAGAGTCAATTGATTCTGGCTCATTTCTTTATTTCTGTTTACTGTAATGCAGAATCGGGAAAGAGAGAAATATACTGCGTCAAAGTGACTTTGGAATTGACGTAAACTAGGAGCTTTCAACAAACTTCGATATTATATTCCCTTTGAGTGTAGCGCCGCCAGTATTTCATAAACTTCACTCGGGCTTAAATCAAGCCTGTCGCGCTCGGCTCTTCGCGTAATCAAAATACTTTCTTATGCATTTTCGTGCAGTGCACAGTATAGAGCGCGAGAGAGGGAGTCGGCAAATAAGCCAGCAAGAAATCACGTGTTTATGTGCGAGCAAGGGAAACGGGGTAAAGTGAGCCTCGAAATGGCTTTTAATTTCAAAACCCTACAGTTTTGTTTATAAATTTAGCCAGTAATTATTTTCATACACCTTTTTATAACATGAATTAAATAATTGTTTAAAAAAGGTAAAAGAAAACATCCCTTTTTCGTCTATGGTACAGCAATTTACAAAAGAATTCCATTTCATAATTTTTAAAACGTTGTTTAGTCACTTTCCCTCGAACTCTCTTAATTTCTATACTGTAATTTCTTTTCACCCGCAGAATATTTTAATCGCGCCGCTATAAGAATAAATATTAATACAAAAAGAAATACAATTCTTTAATGGAAAAAAGTGCGTCACGGACAAAAATTCTCCCTCTCTCTCTTTTTTCATATAGATATACAATATAAAATTGGTAACCTTACATAAGAATATGTCTGTATGTATCGCGAAATTGGGTTATTCGAGAAAGAGCGCGAGAAAGAGAGGCAAATATAAAATAGTATCGACCGAGCGAGAAACTTATTACAGGTGCATGCCTTTATGAAGCGTGCCGGTGTGTGCGAGTACGCCGTATGCACGTACAAAGTAGTAGCCTTCGATATAGTTACGCAAACTATCTGTTAATCGGGTGCGCGTGGAACGTCGATCGTTATATATAAATGTGTATGAGAGGAAGAGAGGGCGAGAGAGAGAGAGAGAGAGAGAGAGAGAGAGAGAGATGCTGAACAAGTACAGCAGGCAGCTCTCTCCGGGCGAATTATCGCATTATTTTCATGACGGGCGCCTTCTTGCAGCTGCTAATAGCAAACTTCGAGCTGGAAAATTACACCGGTAGACAGGGGGGGAAGTGAGGGAGAATCAAGTGGGGATCGGTAAATAAGAAGGCGAGCTTTAACTTATACACGAGAGGCTCCTTCTTTTTCTCATCAGGCTTCCCTCGTAATTTCTTTTTTTTTTCTTGCTTCTCCTTTCGGGCCTGAAAAAGGAGCGAGCGTTCATCGGTACGCGAGAGCGCGCACGTGTGTGTTTAAACGATTTTCGATATCCCATTCTCGTCTCGACTTTACGTAATGTCCTGAATTTACATCGATGAGAGACCACAATTTTCTTCTATCGCAGCGTACCGCCTCTGTGTAAGAGCTGGAAAAAAAAGGAAGGAGACTCGCAAGTCTTTTAGCAATTTTAATTCGAGCGTATTTGAGTTCGTTTGCCGAGTGAGAAATTGCGTTCGTTAATAACTTTTTATCGCGGGCGATGAATAAAGTATGTGTTTCTTAAAGGAGGAGGAATGTTCCGCATTCTACGCTGATATCTTGTGTAATAAGAAATAGGTTGTATCGATTTTTTTTGCTTTTGTAACAGTATGCAAGGTGTACTTAGAGCGCAATTGATGTTGGAAGGGAGAAAAATAATGTGCTGTATACAAGTTATTTTGTATTACATCGGTTTACCTGACTATTACATCGTTTTGAATTAAAATACTGAGAGCTCCGTGAAAATTACAACATTCGAGACATTGTACATGTGTTTGTTTATTTTTCGTAACAATTTAGTGTAGATTCTGCTTAACTTCTTAATTAAGGGTACATTATCCTGCAAACGCGTAAAAAACGTACATTCCGGCATTTTTTGTGAAAAATATTTTTCTCCTATTTATGGGAATATTTTAAGATATAAAAAGTAGTTACCTTTATGTATGTAGCCTTCAATAGGAAATGATTATGTGTGTAATGGAAATAGATAAGTGACGTGCACGATTTATAATTATTTGTTCGTTCTATACGTTATAGAATGACCTGCATCGAAAGGTTTGGATACATTTTTGACGACAAAACATTTCTTTCGTAAATTTTTTCAAACATACTAATAATATTGAATTTTATTTATTTTCATAATTTATTAAATGGGATAATAAGTATGATATTGGTGCTGAAATTACCTGTATTGTTTTATTTATGATTGGCGTATTGTATACGATCCCAAACGTTATATGCTTCGTGTTTATTATGTTATATTATTGTAGAAGAAATTGAACGAAATTATGACGCAATGTTGGTAAGTGATGTCGTCAAGTTAAGCATCCATTGATTAGGACTTTTATTTTTTTTTGTTCGTGACAAATTTTCATATGTGAATCTTGAATTATGATTAGCATTTTTATGGTATCTAATTATGTCGTCTCAAATGTACTTATTATTGTCCTAGCGATACTATACATTTACGTTTCATATACATACGTAGTCTTCCTCACACATATAGATTTTTTTACACGGATAATAGATTTTTTCAGTGAATTCATAGCAATAAGTTGCTTACTCAACTACTCAAGGCACGTACAAATAGGAAATATTTTTAAAATATTTTGTATTAATATATGTTCAAATACCGTTACGGACCCTATTGTGAATCAGTGCCTATATTGTAAATCATTTGCTTTTAAATCATTATTACGAAAATTTTGCATTACTTCTTTTCTTATTTTGATAGATAAGAATAAGTAATTTCAAAATAAGACAAGAAATAATAAGATAAGATACGATAAGGCTTTATTTTGAGTGATCAAAAAATAAATCAGGTACACATACATATTTACAGTCATCATCATTCGCAATAGTTCATATGTACAAATTGTATCGAAATACATAGTGGCAGTCTAGTTACAAGTGTATATACTGACATCACAGCTCGTCATATTTAATATAATTACATATGCTAATATCATAGCTTATCACATTTTCATAATAATGATTCAAAAACAACTGATTTACAATAGAGGCACTTATCCACAGTAGGGTTAATGACTGTAAATATCAAGACAACTTTATAAGCTACATGTCGTTCTGTTACAAAAATTTGTCTACGTGTTCACATGAGAATATATTTTTGACCAAACACATTTAGAAGCGTTATCGCACATTGATGCTAAATTTTGTATATTTGTCTCCGTTATTGACATACTATTGTCAATAGTTGTGAGAGTTATCAATAATTTTCGAGATGAAAAATTAGAATGGAATTTTTATAAAAATGGTTTGTTAATAACTTGACGTCTCACTTATTATTGTCAGATTGTATGACGTTATCTTAGAACGTTACTATCCATTTGGACATGACACTGAAATCTATATCGAAAAGCTTGAATGCGTTCGAAAAGTCAATTCCCTTAATTTCTCAATGTAACTTGGTGCTCAGACCCATTCAGCATTCTTCTCCCTAGCAAGCGGGCTTCCAGTACCTGTGCAATCTTCGACTCGATGCAGTCTCTCCCCAAGCATATAAAGAGTAATAGGTACAGAGCCCAGAGCGCGAGTCAAGAAAAATCAAGCCAACTCGTTTCTTATACTTGGATAGTTTTTCGTTCAAGCGCGCGCGCGCGCTCGGCGTACACACGCGATAGCAAAGATACATCATTCTTAACTTTTCAGCGTCTTATATAAGATTGCACGCTTTTCTCCTGTATATCCTTCTCCT